>PVKA01047004.1:0-14586 GCA_004027165.1 Ctenomys sociabilis | reverse complement strand
CACAGTCCAGCATTCTGCAACCATAGGGAGTTATTCAAAGAAATTGTCGACCATATCCATTTACAGCTCAGCTTAATATTATGGGCTCATGATGTATACTTCATTTTTATACATTTATATCTTGGCCAAGATTGCCTTTGCTATTCTAGGTCGTTTGTGGCTCCAAATAAATTTTAGGAATGATTTCTCATTGGTGGCAGTTTGATAGGGATTGCATTAAATCTGTGCAACAATTTTGGGAGTATGACCATCTTCACGATGTTGGTTCTTCCGATTCAGGAGCATGGAATACCTTTCCATTTTCTGAAATCCTCTATAATCTCTTTTCTTAGGATGTTGTAATTTTCTGTGAAAAGATCTTTGACTTCCTTGATTAAGTGATTGTGTCTTCTAGTTCAGGCACCTAAATTGGTTGAATGACAATGGAGTGCCCATCTTTGACAGGTGTAGATAAAAAACGGGATATAGAAAGGAAGAGTCATGATGTGTGCATATGGACAGAACAGTTGGGATAGATACACCGTGCTTCTACATAATTCTATGAGAGGCAAGATTTGCACTAACGGTGGCTTGACAGGATATTATGTCTGCTTCTAGTACTATGGACAACCGCTAGGAAAATAACAAGGTAGAAAGTATTAATTATTGAATCTTTGATATAATTCAGGTATAAAAAATAAGATACGTAAATGGCTACACTCTCTTAATTTACTGATAAGAGGCATCTGCTATAATAATGTCTGTAAGTATAATATCATGTATGCACCTTCTATGATACCAAAACATTATGAAAACAGTTTGTAATGTATTAATTTATCAAATCCGCCCTGTTAAGGTGTCTTAAAACTGTCTCATTCATATTTGTACTTCAATAAAATAACAATAAAAAATGAATTCAAAAATTTCATGAGGAAAAAAAAAAGAATTGAGTAGAGCCATTAGTAGGAAAGAGAGGAGAATCAGAGTGCTCACATATTCTGCAAGTTCCCTGAAATATCTGTGCCAGTGAAGGACTAGTTCTTCTGGGAATTTTCCAGGCTTGTTGGATATTTATACAGTACTGAAAATTGCTTAATTTTTAATTCTTGACACAGAATTTATCCCTGTGCTAAATTACTTGTGTTGGGCTTGAATTTGTGATCCTCTTTGCTTACCTCCCACACTGCTGAGGTTACAGGTGTGTAGTACTATGACTGACTTCAAAGTTCTTGGAGATGATCAAGAAAAGTAAGATTCAGTGGCAAAAAATGGAAATCAAAGAAAAATTCAATTCTTCAAGTAGTAGTGTCTAAAGACATAATCTTGCCATGTTGATAGGCTGGTGTCTCAATGCTCATGAGAGAAAAAGCTGAACTTCACCTTTGTTCCCCTATTGCACTGAGTCATTATTGCAGTCAAACCAATTGCTACATTTTAGTGGCACAATGTTTTCTAACCTAATGTGTTTCCTAGAAGTTACTGCATATTACAAAATTCTGTTATTGGAGCAAAGATTCCTAGGCAGAAAGAATTCATCACATAGATAAGGTCATAAGAATTCTACCCTTGAAATAATCTTTGAGGGACAAGACATGCAATATGCTAGCCAATGCACTCCTAAAATACATTGCAGCTGAAGGAGAGTATACAGACCTGTATTGGTGATGTTCTGTACATCCGCAGGAAAGGGGATGATCCTGGGTGGAACTGAGAGTTGTTCTTATGGAGATAGCACTAAACAGCATCTGAGAACAAGATAATTAGAAGAGGCAGAGGGGAAGGAAAGGAGTGCCCAGGTGTCAGGCCCTTTTTGCTTATATTTTGTAGGTTTGTCTTGCTGATCCTAATCTCACAGTTCTCCTGTGGCTCTGACACCTAAGGTATTTAGTTTTCTAAAAAAGATGCATCTAGGTACTGAGGCAGAATGACAGCAGCTAAAGAGGTTCCTGGGTGGCATACCTCCCAGAGAGAAGAGTTCCTGATTGAGATAAAAGGAATGCAGTATTGGTTAGGGGTGCAAGGAAGCCAAGTGGTTTTGTACGTCACTGTGCAGGATTTGAGGTCAGGCCAGAGGATACCACAGTAAGCGTCCATTCTTGTCTATAGGATTATGCTTAAGTGATATGAACAATGGCTAATCTAGAACACAATAATTTTTATACCATGGCAGACTCTACATTTCTAGAATCAGAGAAGTAAGTTTCTCAGAACTGTTTCTTTTTTAGGATGAAAATAATTTTGTCTCATTCTTAACCCCTGATAGCAAATGTATTGAGAATCAGTTGCAGATTCAAATGTGCTCTAATGCCTACATATGTTTGCACTTACTGAAAACATTGATATTTTTTCATAAAACCATATAGAAAACTTTATCAGTGTCTTTAGAAGCAGTTATTAATTCTTTCATTACAATTATCCTTTCTTTTTTTACTTCAGAGATTACTCCTGATCTGATTTTCTCTGCATATTTCTGTAGTTGATTCTGGAATTTAGAAGCTATTAGTTCAGAGATTTCCTTTCTTATTTCAGAGATTATTTATGTCTGATTTTGTCTATACCTTTCTGCAATTGTTTCTTTACTTCAGACTGTATTAATTCAGATATTTCAGCTGTGCAATTTCCAATTTCTTCTGTGCTAGTGTTTCCAGCATTTGTTCAGGGCAGGCTTGGGGCCTGAGATTATATTTTGTTCCTTCTCTTTGTCATTTTGTAAGCACTGTCCTCTGACATTTGGTGTAGAGCCTTTGGTGCAGTTATAGCCTTAGCACCTACCTAAAGTCTTACCCAAGAGAGACTATATGGTTAAGGCAGTTATAGTTTTGTATTTAGAGAACTACAAGTAGGAACACTAATAATGGATATTGATACTTAGCAGTTGACAAACTTTTGTTAACTAATGAGTTTGTATTTTAGACAGTAAGAGCAAGTATTTTGTCTATACCTAAGCAGATATTAAATTGGGGTTTTTTATTTAAGTTAATTCACCTACATTCTGTCTGATCATCTCTCTTTGACGTACCTGGTGTCTTCCAGTTAGAATAAGTTCACCCCAGTTACCTTTTGCCCCCCCCTTTCTGTCAAGAGGAAAAGAGGAAAGATGCTCTTATAGATGTGGGTCTAGCAGAATTCCTCAGCTTACCAGGTATAGATCTATGAAGTTTGACTTCATCCCCGATGTGCCTGACTTGGGTCTGGCTGCTGCGCTCAGCTTCTTCCTGTTGCAGCCCATGGAAGTGAACTGGCTGTATCCCTATGGCAAGATGTTCTGCTCCTGGATTAGCTCGGTGGTTCTGGCCCTTAGGTCTCTGTGGGGACTTCATCTGCAGCATTTTACAGCAGGCCTGTATGCCAGGACTGGGCTGGGTTTAGAGGGATCCGGCAGGCACAGCAGAGGGGAAGCTGTCACACACTCGCCAGGCCTGGGCTGGGTCTGGAGGGGTCCCCCACATAGAAAACTTTAAAATAAGGAAATTAACCTGAATGTAAATTATAATCTTGTATATATATTTTTTTCTTTTTTTCACAAGACAGTCTTTTATTTATACTTTTGCAAAGTTAGTAACACATAGCACGAGGTTGCTTAGTGACTCAGAGCTGACCTTAATCAGACAGAATGTTTATCTCAGGACTGAGGGATCTTGTTTGTATTGATAAGAAAGGTTTGTACTAACTAATATTTTTTTAGACAAGATAACATGTCTATATCTTGTCCTTTGAATAATTACTACAAAGACAATAATATGCAATGTATTAATTATTGTAACTGTCCTACTAATCTGTTTTGAAACTCTTTTATTTTTTTCTCATTAAGATGAATTAAAAATAGATAAATTATCATCAAAATACAGTCCTATTCAGACACTGAAAGTTGTACCAGTACACTCCTTTATAAAAAAAGAAAAGCTTTTGTCATTGCAATTAACACTATTACAATTTTTCAAAAATTACTCTGTACAAGGCCATCCTGATAGCTCACCAACTAAAGTGCCTGTTTAGGCACAGGGCAGTGGCAGGCGTTCAATACCTGGCATGCCATGCCGGCCCTGCTTTCGGGGCACACTGAGAGGGCACTTGAGACTAGGCATGGTGGCACTGCAATCCCAGCACTTGGAAAACTGAAAACAGGAAAATCACTACTACATAGTGAGACCCTGTAGCCCTGCAGACCTTGTTCTAAATACTGAAAAAAAATTCTCTGTACAGAGAAAAAAGAAAGATGTGTTGACCACAATTCATAAATTAGCAAGATACCACCCAAAACAAGCTTCGGGGGAACAAGGGTAAATTTTACTTTATTTTATTTCTTTTAATTTTTAAAGAGAATAAAAATAATAAACCAAACATTAGAAAGACTACAGAATTTCACTAAATAAAATGATAGAAATTAAACAATGGTTGTTATATTGCATTTTGTTATCTTGAAATTAGTTCTTCATATTACCAGATATAAGTATGTAAAATTGATCAAATTTTTAAATTTTATTTTATTGAAGAACAAATAGCAATGAGACAGTTTCAAATCAAATTAGTAGGACAGATTGAACAATTAATACATTGCACATTGTTTTCATAGTGGCTTTTTGTTGGACAAGGTGCATACGTGATGCTCTATCTACAAACACTATTAGAGCAGATGCTTCTAATCAATGATTTAAGAGAATAGAGCGGTATATCTATCTTTCTTTTAAAGCTGAATTATAGTACAAGTTTCAATAATCAATATTTTTTACATTGTTATCTTCCTAGTGGTTATCCATACTACAAGAATCAGAAAGGATATCCTGTCCAAACACTATTGGCGCAAATCTTTCTTCTCATAGAATTATGCAAAAGTATTGCATATTTATCCTAGCTGTACTGTTTATACAGACACCGAATGGTTCTTCCTTTGTATCCCCCCATTTCTTTTGTTTAGTCCTGTGAAAGATAGGTATTCTATTGTCATTCGATTATTATGGGTGCTTGAATTCAGTGAAACAATCCAACACAGTCCAGCAGTCCACAGCAGTAGTGGATTATCCAAAGTTGACTAGAGCCATGTACAGCTCAGCATATTATTACAGCTTTATTTTATATACCTTCTTTTTATATTTTTCTGCTGGATGGTTAAGATAGAGATAAAGCAAGACCTATATAACAAAAATGTAACTTTTGTATCTGATGAGGTCAGTCAAGTCCCTCAGGGTTTATCCTGAAACCCTGTACCTCACTTTGTAGATCCTTTGTCAGTGTCAGTCATGTGGATGAGTAACTGCCATTGCTTGACCAATTTGCTCTCTATGAAAGCCTGAGAGAAAAATTTTCCCTCCATGTGACTTTCCTTAGGCACACTATAGATCATCTATTGCATTCCTCTGTGGCTCCATAATCTTTATCAGAAAACTTGGGGCACAACTGAATTCCATGATGTTTCAGTACAGATTCTCCTGACCTTGAAAGGCTAGGGCCAAAATGTTGGCTGACCTTGTAGCCCTTCCATTTTTCCAATTTTTGACCTGCAAAATTGGATGGTTAACAAACTTAGGTTGTTAACCATCCAGAAGAGAAGCTGATTGTTACCCTGCAAAATATGCAATTCAGTTTACCCTAACTATCTGACTAACAGCTTTTTAATTGTTGTTATACCTTTCTATTTGTGTTTCTTCTTTTGATTTCTTATACCAGGGAGACTATATGATATTTGTACATGTGTGTCTGGTTTATTTCACTTATGAGTATATGTTCAAGTGGCATCCACTTCAATATAAATGCTTCAAGTTTATCATCTTTATAGCTGAGTAATATCCATTGTATAGTAAAACCACATCTTTTTGAACCATTCCTCATGTGACGGGCATCTTGGTTGTTTCCAAGATTTTGCTATCACAAATTGCGCTGCTGTAAGCATTGATACACATATGTCACTATGATATGTTGGTGGCATAGTGGCAAACACACCTGCCTTACTTTTTTTTTTAAAGTAAGTATTAACTTTTCCTTTCAAGAAACTAATAGAAATCAGCAATACAATTAAACTCACCCATCCTTAAATTTACATATTTTTTCTTCTGCTTTTATTTTCTCCTTTCCTTATCACAGGTAATCCTTTCCTTTGAAGAGTTTATTTCTCTTTCACAAAATCTCTCATAACTTTCTGATTTTACTTACTCTTTCGTGTTCTTGCACTAGGGAGACAATATGATGTTTGCACATGTTTTTATTTCACTTATGAGTATGATCTCTAGTTGCATCATCTACCTACAAAAGCCTCAAATTTATTTTTCTCTGTACCTGTGTAATATTCCATTGTAAAAAAAAAAAGCCTTTTCAAAAATTCATTCTGCAGGTGATAGGCATTTGTGTTGTTTCTATGATTCAGCTATTACAAAATCTAAATGTTTCTATAGACATGGATGCACGTATACTGCTGTGGTATGATGCTTTCAGGTATCTTAGTAAATACCCACAGAAGGATTGCTGTGTCAATGTGTCCTTCAATCCTAGCTGTTTGGGGTATCTCTACGCTGATTTCCACAGTGATTGTACAAGTATTCACTCCCAGTAGCAGTGCAGAAGGGATCCATTCTTCCCACATCACTTCTAGCATTTGTTGCCAGTTGAATTTGTGATGAGAGATAGATGATTAAAAAATATTGGATAAAAAATTATACATGATAAATAATTTCACTAAACAATACCATAAGAGTGCAACAATGGTTGTTATATTTCATATTGTTGGCTTCAAATTACTTGTTCAAATTACCAGATATAAGCATGCAAAATTGGAAAAAAAATTTAAAGATTAAAAAGGAGAAAAAAATTAATCAAGTAACTATTCCTTTAAATAGACCATCAGGAATCAGCAGGTAAATTATCCAAACTAATATATATATATATATACATATATAATTAATAATAATATATTAATTAATAATATATATTATTATTATTAAAACCCTTCTTGCTATCTTTTGTCCTTTTCCTCATCCAAGTTGTTCCTTCCCTTTGCACATTTTCCTTTCACAGCATCTGTTGTACCTTCAAGATTTTATTTACTCTTTTAAGTTTTCACACTAGCAAGACAATATAACGATTATACATGCGTTGTGGTTTATTTCACTTTTGCATGTGGTCTCTAGCTGTGTCCACTTATCTATAAAAACCTCATATATTTTTAATGGCTGAATAACCTTTAATAGTACTTGAATCTGTATAAAAATTTTATAAATATGATCATTTTCATAATATTGGCTCTTCCTATCCATGAGCAAGGCATATATTTTCATTTTCTGAAATCCCCTTCAATTACTTTTTTAAGATTGTCATTTTCACTGTGATAGATCTTATACTTCCTTTGTTAGATTGATTCCTAACTAATTCATTTTTTTTGATACTATTGTGAAAAGTGTGGTTTTTCTAATTTCTCAGTGTGTTTTTTCTTGTGTAAAGAAATGCTATTGATTTTTGAGTGTTGACTTTGTGTCCAGCTACGCTACTGAATTTTGTTATTAAATGTAGAAGTGTGTTACTGGAGATTTTGGGTTTTTTGTATAGACTATCATGTCACCTGCAAATAATGTTAATTTCACTTCTTCCTTGACTATCCTTATTCCCTTTTCTTCTTTCTCTTATCTAATTGCTCAGCTAATATTTCTAACAGTATCTTGAATAGGTGGTGACAGTAGATATTCTTGTCTTGTTCCTAATTTTAGCTTTTGTTCATTTAGTATGATGTTGGCTATTGGTTTGTCATAGGTGATTTTTATCAGATTGATTGTACAAAGAGAAATCTATTATGATTTTCTGTAGAGCGTTTACCATGAATGACTGTTGAAGTTCATTAAAGGCCTTTTCTGCATCTATTGAGATGATCATGTGAAGAAGAGTAAACTTACCATTTGAAAAGAGAGACTCAGGTATGTCTTCTCTAAGGGTCTCAGACATAATTTTGTTGTGTTAATCCATTTAGGAACTCATATTCCTCTGTAGTGCTGGTTCAAGGAGACATAGTCATTATTTCCATTGACAGCAGCCCTCTGCATAATCCACATAAACTGGTTTTGTTGGCATGTAGTCTATAAGAGTTTGTGGTTTACTGGGGCTTTCACACAGATCTCAAAGAAGACAAGGAGAGTCTGACAAAGCAGTGTTTCAAGCTGTGGAAATGTAGCTAAAAGTAGAGTGAAGAAACAAGGTTGCTGAAAATGCAAGAAATAAATATGGGCTGAGGAAAGTTACATATCATGAGTTGAGCCAGCCAAGTGAGAGGTCCTGAGCACTGTAACCAGCAAGGTTATGTGTGGGCTGTCCAAACCCTCTGGAGCTCATTAACCCTAATGTGCCCTGGATGCCAAATATGGAACTGCAAGATTTCTTGCTTGCATTTCTGTACTTGCTTTCTTTTAACCCAATTCTTTTCTATATTCCTTATTTCCCTATTCTGGAATGAGAATGTATAGAGATGCCCCCAAGATGCATTGTATCTTGGGACTATGCAACTTGGTGTTTTGCTTTCATTTTATATTTTTTCTAATGTTTATCCTAAAACATCCCATATTGTTTAGTCGCATAGGCCAAGATCAATTGATGTTTCTTAGTACTACCTGAATGTACTTGACTGGCAATTCAACAATACATGTACTATCACTAACTTTCCCTTACCTGTCAATTATTATCTCTTTTTGTGCTTTCTCTATTTTCCTCTACATACTCTCTACCATCTCATGGCACTTCATCTTATTAAATTTGTTGTTGAGTATTTTGCTTTAACTTCTAATTGTCCTGTGATTTTCTGTGCTGTTACAATGGCACCATTTTTACCTAAAATTTTACATATATTCAGTTTTTGCTTCTCTTAATGTACCTGAAGAATTTTTAGCATTATTTGCCTTTTTGAAACATTTTGGTTTATTAGTCTTGTCTATTTTATGCTTCTATTCCACTTTTTAAAAATTTAATTTGATTTTATGTTGAACAGTAAAGACAAAAGCAAAAACAAAAATCTAAAACAAAGACGGAAAGGAAGATGAAATAGCTCAGTGGATTAAAGTGTCTGCAAGCAGGTGCAGGGGCCAGGGTGATCCCTGGGCAGGCGCCCTGGGGTGCACTGAGACAGCAATTGAGACTGGGTGTGGCGGCATGCACCTGTATCCCTGATCTTGGGAGACTGTAAACAGGTGGATTACTATGAGTCAGATCTAGTAGTGAGACTTGGAACACCCTATAGACCCTTCCTTAAAATACAAAAATAAATAAATAAAACAGACAGAAACACAGTAACACATAACAGTACATATGTTACAGATTTTCAAAACAAGAATAGCTGATTAACAATGGTTGATATATTAGTGATCTTTATCACCAAATATTTTGCTCACATAAGCAGATATAGTTGTGTAAGGCTGGGAATATTGCTGCATGCATTCAAGAAATCTTAAACTTTTGTTCATGTCTCAACTTTTTTCTCTTTTTTAAAAAATTATTTTAGGGGCAGCCAAATAGCTCAGCAGATTAAAGCATCTGACACTGGAGATGGCACACATGTAGAAGACCAAGACGACATTTAATCAGCATGGATTTTGTGCTTTCCTGGATGAAGTTGCTTAGATTGCAGATGTCAGGACATAGAATTAGCGAATGTGAAAAGTCTATAAGTTAACTGATATTTTTAAAAAACTGACAGAAATTTTTTAATTTTATTTATTATTATTATTTTATTGAAGAACAAATAGCAATGAGACAGTTTCAGGACAAATTAACAGGACAGCTTTGATAAATTAATACATTACAAACTGTTTTCATAATGGTTTGGTGTCATACAAGGTGCATACATGATATCATACTTACAGACATTATTATAGCAGATGTCTCTAATCAGTGAATGAAGAGAATATAGCTATATACTTATCTTATTTTTTATAGCTGAATTATATCACAGATTCAATAATTAATACTTTCTACATTTGTTATCACTAAAAAGAATTGAGTCAGATAGGGCAAACTGAATGGTATATGCTGCAGGTTACTAATTAGCTGTTCTTCTGAATGGTTAACAACCTAAATTCACAGATCAAAACTGGTGAAATAGAAGAGCCACAAGGCCAGCCAACATTTTGGCCCTAGCCTTTAAAGGTCAGCGAAGACTCAGGGCATAGGACAACCTGTACTTGACATCATGAAACTCAGTTGTGCCCCAAATTTTCTGATCAAGGAGATTATAGAGCCACAGAGGAAAGAGACTGATGATGTATAGTGTGCCTTGGGAGAGTCGTATGGAGAGAAAACTTTCTCTCAGGTGCTCATTGAGAGCAAACTGGTCTGACAGAAATTTTTAGTACAATCACCTCAGCCATCCTGGATATATACTTGTACATTTTTCCCCTACCCTTTTACTTATCTTTTCTCCCTTCTCTCTCTTCATTATTTAAACCTTGAGTTCTTTCTGTTTTAATATATCTGTTATATCTTTCAGGTTTTATTTCTCCTTTGAGATTCTTACACGAAGGAGACAATAAGATATTTACACATGTGGGCCTGATTTATTTCACTTGTGAGTATAGCCTCTAGTCGCATCCACTTACTTATAAAGGCTTTGAGTTTGTCTTTCTTTACATCTGAGTAATACTCGGTTATATGAAAATATTATATCTTTTTCATCTATTCATTGAGTGAAGGGCACTTGGGCTGCCTCCAAGACTTCGCTATGACAAATTGTGCTGCTATAAGTATGGGAGCAAATATATCATTCTGGTATGATGTTTTCAGTTCTTCTCAGAAAATACCCAGAAGTGGAATAACTGGATTGAATGAGATTTCCAGTCCAAGATTTTGAGGGTTCAGCACAGTGATTTCCATAATGGCTGTACCAGTCTACATTCCCACCAGCAGTGGAGAAAGGTTCCTTTTTCCCTGCAGCCTCTCCAGCATTTTCTATTATGTACCATTCTTTCTGGGGTGAGATGGTATCTTTCTTTAATTTACTTTATTCATTTTAAGGAGAAAAAAATAAAATAGCAATTGAACAGTTTCAAAACAGGTTAATAGGACAATTACAATAATTAATGCATTGTATATTGTTGTCTTCATAGTAGTTATTTAGACGACAAGATGCAGACATGATATCTCATCTAAACAATATTAGTACAAACTTTTATTCTCAATGAACTAAGAGGAAATACTGTACATCTATGTTAACACACACACACACACACACACACACACACACACACACACACACACATATATATATATATATATAATTTTTTTTTTTAGACTTTCAAATACAGATTTTCTAACCGCAGTGGAACACCCATTTCTAACAAAATAAAATGAAAACGAGGGATATGTTGGGAGCCATGATACTAGAAAATTGATCAAGTATGTGTAGGTGGGACTCGGCCCAGTGCCTAAAACAAACAAGCTACCTCACTTCTGAGATGAACATCCTCTCTGGTTAAGGTTAGCTATAAGTGACAGGCAGCCTAGTGCCATGCGATACTATCTTCACAAAAGTGTAAATAAAGGACTTTTTTTGTGGAAAAAGAAGAGATGACATCTCGATATTGTCTTAATTTGCATTTCTCAAGTGGCCAGTGATGTGGAGCATTTTTTTCATGTATGTATTTGCCCCTTGTATTTCTTCATCTCAGAAATGTAGATTCATCTCAGATGCACGTTTTTGAATTGGGTCTTTAAATTTTGGGGCCTTAATTTGTGTTAGTTCTTTAAATATTCTACACAGAAGACCTTTGTCTGTGTGATTATTGATTAGGATTTTTTTCCAAATTTGTGGTTGACTTTCACTCTGTTGGTGATTTCTTTTGACATGCAGGAACTTCTCAATAACAGGAGGTCCCACTTGTTAATTCTTGGAAGCCTTTGTTTACCAATATTGTCCTTGCCATTCTAGGACTCTTTTGGATTTTAAAATAAATTTTTAAAATAAATTTTAGGAATGTTTTCTCTAGATCTGTGAGGTATGTTGGTATTTTGATAGGGATTGAATTAAATCTGTACAACAATTTTGAGAGTATGGCCATTTTCACAATGTTGGTTATTCCTATCCAGGAGCAAAAAGTACCTAATTTCTGAAATTCTCCTCAATCTCTTTTCTCAGAATTCTGTAATTTCCATTAAATAGAACTTTTACTTCCTTAGTTAGATGTATTCCTAGGTATTTCTTTTTTTTTTTAATCTATTTTGATGGGTACTGTTTCTCTAATCTCTCTCTCAGTGTTCTTGTTATCTGACTAGAAGGATGCTGTTGATTTTTGGTGCTGACATTGTAACCTGCTATACAACTGAATTTATTTATTAATTCAAGGAACTTCTTGGTGGAGTTTTTTCAGAATTCCAAGTTGAGTATCATATCATCTGAAAATGATAGTTTAACTTCTTTGCCTATTATTTCTTTTATTTCTCTCTCTTATCTAATGGTTCTAGATAATAATTCCAGAGCTAAGCCAAGCGTGGTGGTGCATGCTTGTAATCCCAGCACTTGGGAGGCTGAGGCAGGAGGATTGTTGTGAGTTCGAGACCAGCCTGAACTACAAAGTGAGCTTAAGGCCAGCCTGAACTGCATAGTGAGACCCTGCCTCAAAAAGACCAAAAAAATAAAAATAAAAAAAAATAATAATAATAATTCCAGAGCTATATTGAATAGGAGTGGTGACAGAAAATATCCTTGATTTGTGCCTCATTTGAGAGTAAAAGATTTTGGTTTTCCCCTATTTATAATTATGTTGGCTGTTGAATTGTCATAGATGGCTTTTATCAAACCGAGGTAGAAGCCATCTGTTCCAATTTTCTTTAGGGCTTTGATTATGCATGTGTGTTGGACTTTGTCAAAAGCTTTTTCTACATGAACTGAGATGATCATGTGGCTTTTGTTTTGGTCTCTATTGATATACTGTATTTTTCATGGATTTATGCATGTTGAACCATCCTTGCAACTCTGGGTTTAATCCTACCTTGTCTTGATGATTTGCTTATTCTATTCACCAGAATTTATTTTATGAAGGATTTTTGCATCTAAGTTCATTAGGGAGACTGGCCTCTCTCTCTCTCTCTCTCTCTCTCTCTCTCTCTCTCTCTCTCTCTCTCTCTCTGGAATCTTTCTATAGTTTTGGTATCAGCTAATAATTGCCTTCAGGAATGATTTTTCGAGTACTGATTCCTTTTCAATTTCATTGAAGTTTGCAAAGCATTGGAATTAAATTTTCTCTAAATTTCTTGTAGAATTCCATTATAAATCCATCAGGACCTGGGTTATTCCTTGTCAGAAAATTTTTATCACATTTAAATTTTATTGGTGTATATTGGGTAATTCAGAGTCTTTATGTCTTTTTTATTCAGTTTTTGTAGTTTATCCTATGTAGGAATTTATCCATTTGTTCTGTGTCTTTGATTCTGTGACAGTAAAGTTTTTCAAAGTAGGTATTTATGATTTTCTGAATTTCCACAGGGCCTGTAATAATTTCTCCCTTTTCCTTCCTTATTGCTTCAATGTACAGCTTTAAATTTCTCTTCAAGAACTGTCTTCATTACATATCACTAATTTTGGAAAGTTGTGCTTGAATTTGTCATTGTATATAGTAATTTTATTTTCCCAAATGTACTCTGAGAAAGCCTGAGATAATGTTTTCTCTCCATGTGACTCTCCTTAGGCACACTCTACATCATCGATCACTTTCCTCTGTGGCCTCATAATTTCCTTGATCAGAACATGTGGGACACCACTGAGTTACAGGATGTTACAGTACAGGTTCTCGTGTGTCCTGAGTCCTTACTGACCTTAAAAAGCTAGGGCCAAAATGTTGGTTGTCCTTGCATCCCTTCTTTTTCTCTAATTTTTAGTATGAAAACTTAAGTTTTTAACCCTCCAGAAGAGAAGATTAATGATATTACTACCCTACAACGTAGGCAGGTGAACTTAACCTCACTATCTGTCTGAATATAAATCATCTTAGACATAACATATAACAGGTATTTTCCACCAAGTATTGATATGTTCAACTTTAAATCCCTTTCAACTGTGAAGGAAAAAATAAACAATACAAAAATATTTTTAAAAAGAGGAATAAACAATTACATATTTTACACAGAAATTTAGAATCTAACCATATACAGCATTGTAACAGGACAGTTCTATGACAGTGTTTTTAATAGCCATGACTCATCCACATGGCTGACATTGACAAAAGATCTACAAACTGCTATAGAGGGTTTCAGGGTAAGTCCTGAGGGGATTTGTCTGATCTCGTCAGATACAAAAGTTACATTTCTTGTTATATATACAAGTCTTGCTTTATCTTGGTCTTAACCATCCAGCAGAAAAGTATAAAATAGAGGGATTAATCGTAAAGACATATTAATATATGAGCTCTAAAAGCCTCAGTTCAATAACTTCTGACACTACCAGTCTTCCAGATGACCCACTACTATTATAGACTGCTGGACTATATTGGATTACTGTGCTGAATTCATGTACTTATATAAATGACAATGGAATACACATCTCTGACAAAAGTAAAAAAGAGGACATAAATGAAGGACCATTTTGTACTGGAAAGATATATATATATATATATATATATATATATATATATATATATATATATATATATATAT
>PVKA01047003.1:0-14585 GCA_004027165.1 Ctenomys sociabilis | reverse complement strand
CTGTGCTGGGTTTTGGTCCATAGCGTGGGACCGTGGATTGCTGAGAAATGTCCCTCCGGTGTGGCAGGCTAGGAGTTCTCACTCCAGGCTGACCTGCACTGGGTCTGGGGCTGTAGGGTGGGACCAGTAATCACCTGGAAGTGTTTCTCTGGCACAGTGTGCCTGGGGCTGTCACCCGGCCACAGGAGGTGACGGGCAGGTTACTCCCTGGGAAATGTATCTCAGGCACAACGGGCCTGGAGTTCTACACTCACTGCCCTTTGATGCCCAGAGAATCGGGGAGATTCCCACTCAATCAGTGGGCTTTAGGTCAGGGGATCCGGGGAGGTGTTGGGGATAGGGATCCATGAAGCGCGTGTGGGAGGAAGCCAAAGGCTCTCCCTCAGACTCACCACACTCTCACTGCTCTGGGAAGCCTGGTGAGTCCTGTAAATTCGCTCTCGCTGGGAGAGCTTGGCGCGGGATCCAGGAGGCCGCTGGAGTCAGCCACTGTCTCTGGCCGGTCTCAGGAGCTGGGCAGGGGCGGGCGGGATGGAGCAGGACGGCTGAGTCGGCCACGCTGTCTCTGGCCGGTCTCAGGAGCTCTTGAATACCAATTAGGATAAACTTAACTGTCTATACAGTTGACAGTGTCCCAGGAGCCTGTCATCTTGAAACTGCACTGGAAGTTTCAAGTTCTGTGGTCTCACATAAGTCTCTGTCTATGCATGCCTTTCTTTCATAATGTGTAGTTCCCCCTACTCCAATTTCCAGGTTCTGGATGGTGTTCTTTTGTCCTGGAACAAGGGACTGAACTCAGGCCCTTGCACTTGTCAGGCAAGCACTTATTCTACTGAGCCATCTCCCCAGCCCATTTTTAGATGGTCTTGATTGTTTCCCAACAACTTCTATGATGTCTAAAACTGTTGACTGTTTCCATTCTACAAGTTGGTTTGAACCAATCCATCCCATGAGGGTGGTTTTCCTCCTTAGCCCCTTATATATGGTCTTTGGATTATCCTTATTCTATGTGAACCTGAAATGACAAAAGAAGTTCATGTAAGAGCTCTGGCATGGAGCAAGAATCCAGTGATATGATAGGAACAGAGCCAACATGTGCAGCGTGCACTCTGACATTTGTGGAGGTGTCCTGGTAGGAGGACTGCAGGGCAGGAACATAAGGATCTCAAGAAGGGGGACATACCTTGTGTTTTGACCAGGTTTAAAGGCCAGAGGCTTGCCCTTGCTCCGTTTTGTTCTTCCGGGTTCTTTAACTACCATTCAAGTTATTCATTATTTTCATTCCATCCTGGAAATGTCTATGGCCTCCTGCATTCTCAGAGACTTGCCACATTCTCTTCACATACTTCTCCCAGGGAAGTATCAACATGTTGATCCTGTATGGTCATGTACCCACATCTCCAGCATATCCAGTCATAGAAGGAGAGGCAAATATGTCGCACAATTTAACTAGTATAAACTTTTGGGAGGTAGGTTCTGCTAAGGGCCTGGAAGTGGTCAGCTGGAAGAAAGGAGAAATTTGCTTAATTTTACTTCTTTTTACGAATTTATTCTTATTCACTTTTATTGAAGTGAGTTTGTCATACATATGATCACAATCATCATAGGGAATTTGTAAAGTCATGTATTCTGACTTCATTGTTCTTTCCCCATTCTCCTTTACTCCTTCACCATAATTCTAAGTGAAGTAAATTTCACATACTTGTTAATCATATATTTTTCTCTTGTGTGTGAAAACAAAATTGTATTTAGGAACATAATGCTGAACAGATTTGGGGAAGGATGTAGAGCACATTAAAGGGCCGGGCAAATAGCTCAGTGGATTAAAACACCTGCAAAGAGATCATGGGCTGCAGATCCAATTTGTAGGCCTGCCAAGATACCCTATAGAAGTTTGGTTGTTGTGGCTCATGCATGTAATCCCAGCTCCTGGGAAGCTGTAAGCAGGCAGACTACTACAAGTCCGATCTAGTAGGGAGATCTTGGACACCTTCTAGCCCCTTCCCTAAAATAAAAATAAAGAGCATATTCAAATAGACATGGGCACAAAGAAAGGTAGAAGAAGTTTAGGAACAGGGAAGGGTTTAAAACAAGAGAAAAAGAAATACCAGAGAAGGCCAAATGGACCGAATCTTCTCCTCCTCCTAGGAACAATTTTGGAGAATGATACACAGAAGACACACTATAGAGTCCACAGAGCCACAGACATGTTTCAATAGTATAGTTTCCAATCTCCCCATACTATTGCCATCATGCAGGCTGTGGCTGTCCTGGAATCCTTCTGTGCTAACCTGGCTCAGTCTCAGATGAGGATCATCCCACTTTCTCCCTTCAAATTCTGCTAGGCAGCACATTCTCAATCCAGTTATACACTCCTACAGGGAATTATGCTACATGACCTTCTCTTCCAAGTGACACCTTACTTCCCATTAGTTTGTTGTGTTCATGAAATTACTTGCTTCATCCTATCCAGTCTTCAGTGAGTAAATGTGTTCAATTGTGTTTCTTATATATTTTTTACAATTTATCTGACCTACCTGTCCTAACAGAAGTATAACTCAGGTGTGGGTAGTAGCTGAGCCTGGAGCTTATTCACATGCTCAAGCTAAAGCAAGGCCCACACGCTGCCCAGGAACACAAATCAAAAAAGTGTGTCATGTAGATGACCTGTTCAATTTCTGAGAATTCAAGATGCTCGTGGAGAAGTTAGCAGAGGAGCTGCTAGGTAGAGGGATGTTAATGGACAACAATTTCCTAACTGTGTAAATACATATGCTGCAACCAGTGGGCAAGTTCTTCTCTTCCCTCAGGAGTGGATGCCCCACTTGACCTTAGTTAAGTGTATTCAGACACTTGTCTTCATTTCTCCAACTTTCAGCAACTGGTTCCCTAGTATTTTTTTTCATTTATTTTTATTTTATTGAAATACAAATGTCAATCAGACAGTTTCAAAACACCTTAACCATACAGAGTCGATGAATTAATACATTGCAAACTGTTTTCATAACATTTTGGTATTGTACAAGGTGCATACATGAAATTATATTTACAGGTTTTTTTTATAGCTGAATTATATCAAAGATTCAATAATTATTTACCTAGTGGATGACCATAGCACTAAAAACCGACATAATATCCTGTCAAACCACCATTAGTGCAGATCTTGCCTCTCATAGAATTATGTAGAAGCACAGCGTTATCTATCTCAACTGTACTGTCTATACACACACATCCTGATTTTTTCTTTCTACAACCCTTCCTTTGTCTACACCTGTCAAATGTGGGCACTCCATTGACATTCAACTACCTTAGGTGCTTGAACTCGACACCACAATCCAACACAGTCCAGCATTCTGCAACCATAGGGAGTTGTTCAAAGAAATTGTCGACCATATCCATTTACAGCTCAGCTTAATATTATGGGCTCACGATGTATACTTCATTTTTATACCTTTATACTTTTCTGCTGGATGATTAAGACCTAGGTAGATCAAAACTTATATATCAACACATGAACTTTATATTTCCTATGTGGTCATTGAAGTCTTCTCAGGGTTTATCTTGTAGTCCTGTGCATTATTCTGTAGTTCCTTTGTCTGTGTCATCCATGTGGATGAGTCACGGCCAATGCTTGACCAAAGGGCCTGAGTTCAATCCCCGGTTCTGGGGGAAAAAAAAAAAAAAAAAAAAGAAAACTTTCTATTCCCTCTTTTGGGGCCGGGAGATGGTTCAGTGGAATAAGTACTTCGCTGGCAAGCGCAAGGTTCCCTAGTATTTTGAGAGCTTTGCTTGATGCTGTAGTCAGGTTTGGAGCTTACAGAATAAGAGAAATGGGCAGGTATTCAGAAATAAGAATTTATGGGAATTTTGCCTGTAGGAAACTAGTTGCTATGGCTGCTTAGCTGATGTCCAACCTGAGACTCTTGATTCCACAGAACAGGTTTGAGTTCCAGGAAATAGTCAACATTGTATCTAAGTTCATGTCCAATAAGTGAATACTGTAGAAAGAATTCCAAATGGAAAGTGAAAAGTAGCATTTGGTATTTACACTAAAAAGATGTTTAATGAACAAGATATCAATGAAAGAAATATTTTTAAACAACTCATGGTTAGCATTGTCACAGTATTTTTTTTTTTTTTTGTCTTTTTGTCTTTTTGAGACAGGGTCTCACTATGCAGTTCAGGCTGGCCTTAAGCTCTCTGTAGCTCAGGCTGGTCTCGAACTCACAACAATCCTCCTGCCTCCGCCTCCCGAGTGCTGGGATTACAGGCATGCACCACTACGCCCGGCCTGCCACAGTATTAATTGGCACTTAGCAAATATAAATCAAGGCAGTATAATTTATTTACTCATTCATTTATTTTTATGTTTGTACTACAGAATCTCACCACAGAGCTTGCACTGGTAGTGATCATCTTGTCAGCCTCCCCAGTGCAATGATTGCAGGTGTGCGCCACCACACTCAGGCTTGGTGGCCAGCTCAGTATGTCTTTCGGTGGGCCCAGCATGGCATGTAGTGCTGTGAAGGAATCCCGATCCCTGTGGTTGCCTAAGATGTTGCTTAGTCCACTGAGCTATCTTGGCATATAAGGCAGTAGAATTTAAAATAATATTTGAAGGGAAATATTTGAAAATAGATTTTGGGGATATATGCATTTAGAAAATTACATATCAAAATGAGATAATGCAAATAAAAATAAATAGTTTCAAATTTTGGTTACTATCCATAAAATTAATAGAGATACAAAGTCACATATTTTCAACTAGCTTCATAGACACAATGACATTCAAATCAACATTTCAAGAATGTAATCAGAATTAGAGAAGCCCTTTATGATATTCAGAAAAAAATGCAAAGAGCCTCAAACAACCAAGAAAATTTTAAGCATAGGAAATATCTAGAGGACTTCCACAATTCATTGTAAACTTATGATATGTGAATAATGAAGACACTGCAATAAGTATAGGAATAATTCAAGGGAACAGAATGAGTCCAGAAAGAAATCCACCTTGAGGTAAATGTTCATGGAAGGAGGAGCTGTGTTATGCCTGGGAAAGACCCTGACCTTTCACATATCTCAGTTCTCCTGAGCTAGGAAGCAATATGTATGCTGATGCAGAGAAACAGAACCCTCTGCCTGTGGACAAAATGATCAGGGGGAAAGTGTCTGTTTTTTCTCTGGCCTGGGCCAGGCCTGTTCTGCCACATCTTCTATCAAGAATGTACCTCCCTCAACTTGACTGCTACAGAACCCACCACCATCCCTCCTCCCACACCCATCTTTTCACTTCATGTTCAGAGTTGAAGTTCAGACTCCTCTTCATAAGGCCTTGATTTTTTTTTTTTTCTCACAACACTTGTCTGCAAATTAGGATAAAAAATCACAACAACAATGTTGCCCACTTTGCAAGGGCCTAATATTTGAAAATTCCTGGTAACCTTCTAAGTACTGTGGTCTCATTCCAGCCACAGTCTACCCATACCTTCATGCCTGTAGTTCAGTAGAGAGAGCTGGTAAGTCTCTAATGTTTCTGCACTGGGTCCTATTGATAATGTTTCTCATTTATACTCCTGGAGATGACAGACCTGCATTGACCAGCTTACTTTCTTAGGTTTGTTTAGACACATGGCTGCTCTGGGAAAGTTCATTTATAAGATTCCTTTGTATGGACTTTGGGTGTTCCTCATTCTGCTGGGCACCTAAAAAGACAGAGGAAGGTCAAAAACAGGTATTGGATGGGGAAGGAGCATGGAGGAAAGGTGAGAACAAGGGTGACACTGGAAAGGATGGGATTTGAGGCCTAGAAAGGTGCTGCATATTGAGTTCTAGGTGATGAAGACAAGTGTGGTCCACTCAATTTGTGTGAATCAGACTGCATAAAGGGGATTTTCTTTGATTTTCCTTCTCCTTGTGTCCATTGGGGTTCTTTGCCCACAACATTTCCTCATGCTTTTCTTTGCATTTCAAGGTATCAGTTACCTTTTTCAGTAAGACATACCTCTTGAATCCTTTTCTACACCATGCCCAGGACAATGAGTCATCCAATGTAGACAGTGAACATAACAGGAGACAAGGGACTATCTCATATAGGCTAGCTGTGAAATAATTGAGCATCAATGTGCAAGGAATAATTCAATCAATATTATATCTTCTAATATCTGTGTCCAGTGATTAAAATGTCTTAATTTTGCTGTTAGATTTGCAATAGTTCAGAGAAAATAACAGTCATTCGGAAGTCAAAAGAGGATAGGTGTATTTTAGATCTCAATTTTTAGAGAATTCAGTGCATGCCTTGCTAAACCCAATATCAGATGAGAGTGGTAGTAGCCCATGAAGAAGACATGAAACTCACATTATGGGCTAAGCAAGGGGAAGTGACAGGCATTAATATGTCCTGTGTGGTCAATCGTGAAATGACTTTCCTCCTCAGAGCAATGCCCCACCACCTAACATCAGGATTTTGGATATATTTTTATATGTACACCATAACTTTTCACCTCTGACACCAAAGAAATTCCTGTGAATAACTTTACTCAAAAGCAAGTTAATACATCTGCAAAGTAACACAACCTTAATTGTTCCATTAATGTATAAAATTGCAAATCCAAAGTTTTCCCATGAGACTCCAGTCAAACTATGATCTCTTGTGATATAGTGAAAAAGTAGTATTGTTGCAATGTATAGCAACATATGGTGAATGTTCTCTTTTTAAAAGGAGGGACTGTGGTTGAGACTGGAAGCACTGCAATAAAATCGTGACCCTAAGGAGGGTACACTCATGCATCCATGGCCAGCAACAAGGACAGAGCATGGTGATATATGAACTGCATATATTTAGAGGTCCTGCAAGATAATTCAGCAGACTAAGATCCTTCTTAGGCATGCACAAGGTACTAGAGTTTGATACTCAGGAGCATATGCCACAGCGACCATGCCTCCCAAGTGTGCTGATACAGGACAAAATGGTACCCTCCAGTTATCGCAGTAATGGTGAGGCTGAAAACAGGATTGTGGCATTTCGTAAAACCAATAGACATTGAAGACAAAGGGACATTTTGAGGCATTTTAATAGCTGAGCTTAGCAACAACACTCTCCTCCGAAAACTGACAGGAGTACATGCTGATCCTAAGTGATTCTCATTTTTTAAAGGGAAAAAACACATTAGTTGGGGGAGGAGAGGTATTTTACAAATCTTATTTTGACTTAGTCATGATTGAGCTTTAACTCTTTTTCATTGTAGGGAAGGTCCTATTTTGCAAACCCTACAGGAATATGTCCTTATTTGGCTTAGGTGTTGTTTATGTTCTGGTCGTCACAAGGATACCTGATGACAGTTTCACACATTTTCGGGTGTTATGCTTGTTCTTGTAATTGGAAGGACAGTTTAACTCACTTTGCAGAATGTTGAGGAACATTCTCTCGGAATGCTGAGAAACAGTTTACTATTTACACTAACAGTCACATCTTGTCGTTAGACATGAGAAGGAGTTTACAAAAGAGAGGACAAGGGGCAACCTACTCGGGACCCCCTTCTGTCCCCCTCTGACAGAAGCTTTTTCTATCCAATAAAGTTTTTTTCCTTAACCTTCATAAAAAAAAGAGAGAGGACAAGTTATCACAAAATGGAGTTCATGTAACTTTTACAAGATGAAGTCAGTTGAGCCATCTTACAACAAGAATCACTACGAGTGCTAACTGTGTAGTGAGAAACTGTACTAAATACATGAAAAATTATTTTGAACAGACACATTCCTATGACACTCTAGGTGCAGGCAATGTGGAATTTTGCTGGATGTGTAGTCACTTTGTGCCATTTTCCATCAATGAAAATCTATGTAATTGATAACTCCAGCTTCTCAGGATCCTGATCAGAACGTTTCCATAACTCTCAGTTATATATATGTAGCATTCTAATGAACGTAGCTGGATATTGAGATGGTGTCACATGTTTTCCTAAAATGTATATGGAAGCCTCTTAAGCTCTCTACATCTCACATTCTGCCTGCATGAAAGCCCAGCACAATTTGAATAAGAAAAGTATATTTGTTATGACTACAATGGCCACTGAGGACCTTATAGGCTGAACTTGCATTAGTCCAACCTAGACCTCCCTGATAAGTGGCCTTAGAGATTCCCAAGGACTATCTTTTCAATGAACATTTTGTAGTACAATATCCTTGATTATGTACTGGAGGAAGAGTTGACAATTTTTTGTTTGTTCAATGTATTTTTCTTCAATGACCTGCACTCTCTTCATGACTTTTCTCCATTGCCAATCTTTCAGTAATCATCATATCCTAGTTGTCAACTTTGCAGGTGTTTCTTTCTGGTGAGATGCTAAAACTTCAAATTATTCATCTCTGACATTGTTTCATGAAACTCACTAGAGATTTTATTACTGCCATTCTGCAACGAATGGGACAGTCTCAACACTGGCTGAGCATCTAACTTCCATAGGCAAAATAATTAGTCCACTTTCGTCATTCATTTTCATGGACAGAATTTCAAGAAATGGACAAAACATAGACAGTTTATCTGCCATAGCATAACATATATGGCATGTGGTACAAATGTCAATGGATAACTCATCTCAACTGAAAAATGCCTGAGCCTGCTCTCTACTATAACCACTTCGATAACTTTACATTCATCTCACCTCTGATCAGTTTTGCACATTAAGCACTCAGAATTCTAGAGCTCCCCTTCTCTGCATTTTCATACATTGAAAAATAATTTCTTCGAAAGGCTTCAAAATATTTTTGAAAACGTACTCACATTTGCTCATAGGTAGACCATTAGCCTTGGCATTAATTTTCTGTATTGGTCAGTTTCTTTTCACTGAAACAATATGGAAAATACTTGCCATTTTAAAAGGAGTAGTTCATTTTTGATCAAAATTCAGTGTGTTCAATGCATGGGTAGCTTCCTTAAGAATACAAATTCTATGGGCTAATTGCATTTTTCAGGAAAATTAGTCATGATATAGCAGCAGAGAAGAGAAAATCCAAGAGAAGAGCCAGGGATAAGAATGTTCTATACTGCAATGACCACTTCTGGGATTTCAACCAATACCCACTCCCATTTTGGAGAATATTTTAGACATAAAGCATGACCACATCTGTCGCTAAAGAGAAATGAAATTTCAAGGAGCATACCATAACGTGTCAGCTCTTCTCACTCTGGCATCTGACTCATCCGAAATCTGTAGTTCAGGCTAGCATTTAAGCAACTCACAGCATTTCTTCATTTTTCTTCAATGATTTATATTTTAGTTTTTGACAGTATCTATAAATTATACTCATTAGTGGAATTTGGTGTGATGTTTTAAAACCTGGATACACTGTGCTCTGATGAAATCAAATCATGCTTTATTATTTTCTCTACATACTCTTTGCTGTTCTGGAATGACTACTGTATTTTCAGGTTGACTGTTTCTAAGCTTCCACATATGAGGGAACACACATGTAACGTCACTTTATACATCTGGCTTGTTTTACTTCGCATAATGATCAAATACTGGCACATACTTGCTCAGGAATCTGTTGGGTTCATTGAGACACAATTTAGGAAACAACACATAACTCTGCTAAAAGCACTCATGTATCTAAGATGCCTTCATTGGCCTGTGGAAAACAGCCACAAGTCATTCTCAGTGATAGTTTCCCATGGAAATTCTGAAATTGTGCCTTGTTCAGGCTGCTGTGAATTTCTGCATGGAGGCAGAAAATTCATGTGTGTATCAACTCCTCATTCTGAAACCACATCTAAAGCTTTCTCCTCATCACCTTAACATATCCATTCTCTAATCCCTGTGACCTGTGCCTGTGACTTGATATGGCAATTGAGACTTGGCAGATGTAGTCAAATGCAGGGAAATAGAGAATTTATGAACATTATGAGTGATCACTTGATATAATCACAGAGTCCTTAATAGAAGAAAATGCAGATATATTTGGAACCCATAGAAAACAGGAAGGCATTGTGACCACACACACACACACACACACACACACACACACACACAATAATTTAGTCGCAAGCCCAGGAGTTCTCACAGCCTGAGAAGCTGGAAGGATCCAGTGCTGCTCATGTGTCTCTTTTTCTTATGATGCTTTGCTTTTCACTATTGAACCTAGGATCTCCCTTATGCTAGGAAAGGGATCCTAGGTAGAACAACATCCCCAACTCTACTTCTGCCAATTTTATTTTATTTATTTTTTTAATTTATTTTTATTTTATTGAAGTACAAATATCAATCAGACAGTTTCAAGACACCTTAACAAGGTTTAATAATTTGTTAAATTAATACACTGCAAACTGTTTTCATAATGTTTTGGTATTGTACAAGGTGCATACATGATATTATATTTACAGATATTATTTTAGCAGATTTCTCTTATCAGTAAATTAAGAGTGTAGCTGCTTACTTATCTTATTTTTTATACCTGAATTATATAAAAAATTCAATAATTATTTTCCTAGTAGATGACTAGTACTAGAAGCTGACATAATACCCTGTCCAACCACCATTAGTGCAAATCTTGCCTCTCATAGGATTATGTAGAAGCAGAGCGTTATCTATCCCAACTGTACTGTCTATGCACACACATCATGATTATTTTCTTTCTATACCCCTTCCTTTGTCTACACCTGTCAAAGAGGACTTCACTGACCACATAAGAAATATGAAGTTCATCAGTTGGTATATAAGTCTTGCTCTATCTAGATCTTAGCCATCCAGCAGAAAAGTATAAAAATGAAGTATGCATTGCTGGGCCATAATATTAAGCTGAGCTGTAAATGGATATGGTCGACAAGTTCTTTGAATAACTCACTATTGTTGTGGAATGCTGGACTGTGATGGATTGTGGTGTCGAGTTCAAGCACCTAAGTTGGTTGAATGACAATGGAGTGCCCACTTCTGTCAATTTTAACACTATAAGACTCATTTGAACTTTTGCCTTCCAGTATGCTAAGAAAAGGAATTTGTACTATTTTAATGTCCTGGCTAAGTATGCAGAGAAAAAGGAATTGTACGTGCTTGGTTGAAATGTTCATTAATTTATCTATTATGTAAAATGTACGCCAGCTTCTAAAACAGTCAGACACAGAACTACCATTGCCTCCAGTAACCTCTCTTAAAGGTTTCTATGCAAAGGAAACAGAAGCAATTTGCTGGGGAAGCATCTGCATTCCTATGCTTCTTGAAGAACTGTACACAAGGTAAGATGTGGACACACACTAAATGACATTCCAGAAACCAATGAAAGCATAAGGAAAATGTGGCAGATACACATTATGGAAAGTATTACCTACAAACATGAAACATGTCATTTGCAACAGAATGGATGAAAAAGCCTTAAAGTAAGTGAAAAGATCCAGGCACAGAAAGAGGCACACACTCTCTTTCATGTGGAACTTAATGCGGCTAAACTCACATAAGTTGAAAATGTGAATGTGGATTCCACAGGCTGAAATCCTTGGAAGGTTAGAAAGTGGCAGAGATGTTGGATAACATCTGCTAAGCTAGAGAACACAAACACGTTCTGATAGTCACATGCACAATATGGAAAATATGGGTAACATTTTTTATAAAGTGAACGTTTTAAGAAAGGATTTTTCGGTGTTTTAGCCATAAAGAGATAAGTGTTTGAGGAACTTGGCAATACTATGATTTAACATTTTACACAGTGTATACATATATTGAAACATATGGTACACCACAAATAGATCCAGTGGAATATATTGGTTAAAATTTAAAGAAAATTATTCTTCTCTTTATATCGGAATGTTTTTTGTAATTTAACCTGAAAATAGGAAAGCAGTACACTCTATTGTAGATTAGTATTTATTCTTTTACAAACATGAGGTGAAGAGATGCTTCATCACTCTTTCTTCCACAAAGGTTAGAGAACATCCTTGAACTGTGGTCACAGTTCTTGTGAAAGTCCCACTATGCCCACACTTCAAATGCCAAGTGGTAGTTAAATGACTGAAGCTGGCTGTGGTGTCTCAACTACTCAGGAGAAATAGGAGATCACTGGGGCGAGGTATCAGGGATAGGCTGAGATGTTGGCCAAAACTCTCATATAAAAAATGTGAAGATAAATGGGTACTATGCATAAGGTGCACTCATCACTTTGCTAGATCTCAGCTACAATAGAGACATAAAAGTGTGATTGGATTGATTGGAAATTAGAATGGCCAGACATGCAAAAAGAAAATGTGAATGTCTCTTGTCGCTGGTAACTTTTCATTTAATTTTAGTCCACATTTCACTCCTAAGTGTTAAGGATTTCACTCTGTATTATTACTACTTTCACTTTAATCCATTATCATTTAAATCCACTGACACAAACGACTTACCCATATAAGCTACAATTTTCAGTGCTGTTCATTGTTTCATATAGATCTGAATTTCTCTCTGTTGTTTTTCTGTCTGGAAGATTTGTGAAATGTAGTACACATTTGTCATTATCTTATTCTGAAAAAGCACTTTATTACATCTTTATTGTGTATAGAAGTCTAGGTTGATGATAGCTTAAGTTGTCTTTCAGCATTTTATAAATATCACTCCTCTCTTCTCAGCCTTTCATTATTTTTCAGCAGAAATATATGGTCAACTTAATTTTCCTTATAATAGAATTATGCTTTCTTCTAGTTAGATTTAAGACTTTGTCATTATCATTGATGTTAAGAAACTACATTATTGGATGACACAACATTTTTGTTTGGGGCAGTCTCACTACATAAATGGGTCTCATAATGATTCTCCTGTTTTCAGGCTCCCAAAGGCTGGGAAGACAGGGGCACGCCACCGCACCAGTCTCAGTAGCCCTCTCAGTGCACCCTGAGGTGAGACCAGCACAGCATGTTGGGGCTCCCAGCCAGTGCTCTATGCCTAAACAAGCTTTGTGTTTTTTCAGTGGTGTATCTTTTAGATTCTTACATCTGCTTACAGTTTACAAAAAATCTGCATAATATTCACTCAGTATTTTTTAAACAATGTTTATTCCACTTATTTCCTATGTTACAACAGTTCCCAAGTATAGAAAATTATGGCACTTGACAGTGCATTGTAGCTTCCTACTCACTAGGCATTATTTTCTGGTCTTTCAGTTTTCTCTGTTCCATTCAAGAATATTTTTCTTGATGTGTCTTCAAGATCATTGTTTATATTTTTCTGTTGTATTTAGTCTGTCAGTCGTACACTCCATTTTAATTTCTCAACTCAGAAATTATGCTCTACATATTCTTAAATATCACGGAAGCTTCTCTACATTCCCTGGCTCTTATATACTGTTTTTTTTTTTCATTTATTCTTATTTTTGACAACATGAAGTTCAGTTTCAATTGTGTTTTTATTATCCTTCTTTTCTACTACCCATGTTATCTCACCTTGGAATGTCAGTTGATTTTCTTTGAAATTTGTCATGTTACTTACTACTTCGTTACTTTTTTGAATATCCGGTCATTTAGTCATATGACAATCATTGTGAATTTCCAGTTGTAGTGCTAGGTATCTTTGTCTCTATAAGTAAATATTCTTGTACTCAGTTGTGGTACTTAATTAAGTTACTTATACATGTTAAATTCCTTTATGAGAAATAATGAGGTGAAGTGGATATTCCTTTAAAACATAGAAGAATTGCCAGGTAAGAAGAAAACTTTCAAATGGGACTTTGAGGAGAACCAGATGGGGAAAGCAGAAGGAAGGAGAGGAAAAGGAAAAAAAAAAAAAGAATAATGAAGGAAATGTTGGAAGCAAAGCTTTTTTAAATAAGGAGAGAAAGTGTGATGAAAGGCGGGGAGTGGAATAGGCACAAAATGCATGTGATGATTGCTATCATTATAGCAAAATCTTAATTTTAAAATGAATCCATTCCAACATTTTAGGAATGATTTAGTTATCTTTAATACTTGATGCTTAATGATCTAACATGGGTAAATATACCATATTAGTGAATTATTTTAATAGGCAGTTTGAATATCTTTTTGTATCAAGAATAAGTGAGACCTATTTGGGATTCATGCATTTTAGCTGTGTCAGTAAAATGGCAAATATGTTAATGTAATCTACTGTGATTTTCACTATCTTCATATTTCCGAAATACATCATGATTTTAAAGAATAAAATTTTGCTTAAAAAGTAAGGAGTTCTTGTGAGCATTCATTTGAGTTTTACTGTAAGAGATCAGAATCCCGCATGACCTCTGGTTAATATTTCCTTGCCACTCCAGCCCAGTGTCATAATAATACAAAGGATATCCCCTTACACTATGGGTATGGTAATGTGCTCTAGCCTTTTGAGAACTCTAGAGATTTCTTTTTTTTTTTTAACTTTGTTTTTCCATTTATTTTTATTTTATTAAAATACAAATGTCAGACAGTTTCAAGACACCTTAACCATACAGAGTCGATGAATTAATACATTGCAAACAGTTTTCATAACGTTTTGGTACTGTACAAGGTGCATACATGAAATTATATTTACAGGTTTTTTTTATAGCTGAATTATATCAAAGATTCAATAATTATTTACCTAGTGGATGACCATAGCACTAAAAGCCGACATAATATC
>PVKA01047002.1:0-15164 GCA_004027165.1 Ctenomys sociabilis | reverse complement strand
TGTCTCATGAAGCAAAAAAAAAAAAAGGCAGGTGGCACTCCGTAATACAGCCAATGCAGCCAGCATTTAGATAGGCAGAACTCTTAAGATCCAAATCTACTTCTCTTGACAAACTCACAATATTCTTCCTGTCATGAACACAGTAAATAATCTGTGTGTTTGTTTGTTTGTTTATTTATGGCAGGACCAGGAATTGAACTCAGGCCCTTGCACTTGCCAGGGAAGCACTTATTCCACTGAGCCATCTCTCTGGCCCTCTGTACAAATATTCAATGTAAGGTCTTCCCTCTTACCAAGATACACACATAATTTAAAATCAGTTTTAATGACAGAAATCTCCCAATTAGTCATAACAGTTTAACATAGGCAATTTGTACCATTTAAAACTACTTCCCTACACTGATGGATGTAGCTCAGGGGCTGAGCTCTTGCAGAGCATTCATGAGGCCACACAGTCAACCTCCAGCACTGCAAAGCAATAATCAAAAAAAAAAAATTAAGTGCCATAGGCTGAGAAGATAGCTCAGAAGTCTAAGTACCTGCCTGGCAAGCACAAGGTCTTGAGTTCAATCCCCAGTACTGCAAAAAAAAAAAAATTTACAAAATGAGACTTGCTCATGATTTAATTTTCTAATTTATTCTTTTCTACATTTTGCAGTTTCAAACTAACCACGTGCTATTTTGTAAATAAATACAACTTAAAAACAATGAAGTGTGGTGACATATACCTATAATCCTAGCATTCAGGAGGCTGACGTAGGAGGATCGCTACAAGTCTGATGGGAGCCCAGGCTACCTCAAATGAGTTCAAAAGGCAGCCTGAGTTGCATAGTGAGATTATCTCAAAAAAAAAAAAAAAAAAAAACCCAAAGTAAAGAAATAAAAACAACTAGTCTGTTTTTCTTTTTTTGGTCTTTTTAGGACAGGCTTGCAATTTAGTTTAGGATGGGCTTGAGCTTACTTTGTAGTCCAGGCTGGCCTTGAACTCCCAAAGGTCCTCCTGCCTCAGCCTCCCAAGTGCTGGAATTATAATGTTAGGATTGTAGGTGTGCGCCACCATGCTCAGCCTTAGTATGCTTTCAGAAAGCCGGGGAGATGGTTCAGTGGAATAAGTGCTTCCTTGGCAAGAGGAAGGGCCTGAGTTTGATCCCCAGTCCACCAAGGGAAAAAAAAAAAAAAAAAAAAAAAAAGTATGCTTTCAGTTAAAAAAAAAAGGCCGGATCAATTCATAGGAACACGTTTTAGAGGTTTTGGGCTTTATGCCCAGGAATTTTGTAATTCACTCAGTAGCTATCAACTTCTCAAAGGAAATATTTGAAATTTCATTAAGAGCATATTAAATAAAATATTCTGCAATAGTATACACACCATTAGCTCTTTTCTCATTTCTGTGCAAAAATGACTTTTTCTCTTTTTGAGAGCACAGAATCCTAACCACTAGACCACCAGAGAAGGTATTTTTTGTCTTTTTGAGACAGGGTCTCACTATGAAGTTCAGGCTGGCCTTAAGCTCACTTTGTAGCTCAGGCTGGTCTCGAACTCACAACAATCCTCCTGCCTCAACCTCCCAAGTGCTGGAATTATAGGTGTGCACTACCAGGCCCAACTTAAAAAAAATTAATTTTCATGAAAATGTTTCAATTTTTGTTTTTCCAAATAAACTATTAAATTGCTATGTATGCATAATCAGTTTAAGTATCAGGAATCAAGAGTGAAATAAATGAAAAGTATGCCATGAAACATACAATAGCAAAATGGAGAATCTGAGTTTGTAGTCTGACAGAGGCATAAAAGCTAGATGTATAACCATACACTTCAAGAAACCAAGTCACTTTATATAATAAATGATTCTTTAGTACAGCTCATTCTATTTATATTTTAATATGTCAACCTACTGTCTCGATAGGGTTACATCTCATCTTTGCTTGAACTGTTCTATTTTAAACTTAAACTTGATAGAACTATACATGGTAGTGTACGCCTATAATCCCAGCACATGGGAGCCTGAGGCAGGACTGGTGACTTCAAGACCAGTGTGGGCTACAAAGTGAGTTCAAGGCAAGTCTGAACTGCATAAAGACAGCCTGTCTCAAAACTACAAAAAAAAAGGGCCAGGGAGATGGCTCAGTGGAATAAGTGTTTCTCTGGCAAGCACAAGCACAAGGAACTGAGTTCAATGCCTGGTTCTGCACAAAAAAATAAAAATAAAAAGGAGGAAACACCCTATTGTTCTGGCATAACTTACAGTATACTTCACTTTCACTGTGCTGCTTTGGACCATATATTTTAGGATCAATCTACTGTGCATTTACTATGTATTAACTATTATTTCAAGTTTGTTGTTGTTTTAATATATTTGGTTCAGGATGTCATTATGCAAGGCGTACTCCTAGCGATTCTCCTTTTCAGCCTCCCCAGTGCTGGGATTACAGGCATGTGCACCTGAGGGTGGGGCTGACATAGCATATAGTGCCAGGGATTGAATCCCACTCCCTGTGCTTGCCTAAGGAGTCCACTGAACTACCTCATTGGTCCATCAAGTGTTTTTACTTATCACATAACTCAAATTCAGTATGATGTGGTACAATTATGTCTTTTTTTTTTTTTTTAAGGCAAGACCTTGCTTTGTACTTCAGGCTGGCATTAAACTTACAATGATTCTCCTACCTTAACCTTCCAAAGTTTAGGATTATTGGTGTGCCTAGAAGACCTAGTAGTGTTGTGTTCTTTTGGTCTCTTTCTTGATGTAATTTAGAAGTAGAGATAGTACTCTAATTCTATTAATCCTATGAATATAGAATGCCAGTACTCTAGCATCAAATAGCATGAGTTATCGCATAGAGGACTTCAACACTACTTGAATGATTGCAGGCAAATTATGTAACCTAAGAGCTTTAATTTTTTAAGTTGTAAAACGGGGATAGGCAGGCCTAGTGTCACAAGCCTGTAGTCCCAGCATTTCACTATGTGAACTACATAGTGAGACCTTAAGAAACAAAAACAATAATAATAATAAAAAAAAACGCACAGCACTAAAAATATCAAAAGTTATGATCAAATCTAAAGTTACACTTCTGAGTTCACTATGCATTTTACATGTCAAAAAAAGAAAAAAAAAAAACAAAAACAACCCAGATGCTATATATCATCTAATTAGTCCTCAAATGAAAGTGGAGTAATTACAAAGTAGAGGTACAATAGGTTTTTTTTTTTTTGGTGGAACCAGGGGTTGAACTCAGGCCCTTGCGCTTGCCAGGGAAACGCTTATTCCACTGAGCCATCTCCCCATCCCCAACTTGGTTGCTTTATGTTTTTATATCGAGGGTAAATGTTTGAACAAATTGTTACATTTATGTAACTTTTTGTTTCCAAATAAACCATTTGTTTTTTCTATCAGCACTGGTAGACAGATGTTATCATTTCCTTATCATGCACTAAACACACAGAGGCTCAGAATGAATCATTTGCCCAATTACACTGAAAGGAAACTGGAATTATAACTTCTAACTCTACATGGCAAGAAACCATCTATGGTTCTAATGCAAAGGAAAAGGCTGGCCCATTTATTCAATGAGACAGAACACCTAGACTCAGGATGTCAGAGAAGCAACAGTCAATGAGGCTCGCCCTGCACACTTCTGGTGGCCTTACTCTTCACAGAAAAATATTCATGTTGTTTTGCATCTCCAACCATTATTATTAATTTTGCAAGCAAAAAACTGGACCTAAGAGGGCAGAACAAGATTTTTTTTAGTACTGGGAATTGAACCCTAGCACTTGCCAGGCAGTTGCTGTACCACTGAACTATATCCCTGGCCCCAGATTTTTTTATTTTTTATTTTTTACAGAACCAAGGATTAAACTCAGGCCCTTGTGCTTGCCAGGGTAGCACTTATTCCACTGAGCCACTGCCTGGCCACCCCCAGAAGTTTTTTTAAGAGGCAAACCTAGTAAGTGTTGCAAGACCCTCAACAAGTTTACCATTGTTGATTTTTAAAAAAAACATTTTTGAAGAGTTTTTTCCTAACACCTACTGGCTAAGATCCCATAAGTTAGCTGTATCAAAGACTCACATTAGCAAAATTCAAATCTAGTAAAGAGGCTTTTTATCTAATGTATCAAAATGGCACATTAGCTACAGAATGCTGGCTATACTATTTTACATAATCAAGGAAAATGATAACTGACAGCCAGTTTGGGACAAATGACAACTGTGCACATTTGCCTGAAAATGCTAAAACTGCTTCAACATTTAGTTTTCAAAGAAAACTAGTATGAATAAATGAGAAAGTACATCAACTAAAACTCCAAACTACAGATAATGGTGCTTTTGATCTGAGTATTAGTTTCTCAACTTTTAGTGTCCCAAAGTGTAAGTAAACACATATCAACAGCTTTCAGTATTTTCAGATATTTTATTTTTAAACACTTGTAATTTTGCAAGCCAGCAGTAAAATATTGTCCTCAATATTTTACTAATTAGCACCATGTAGCTTTTAAAGCTAACTGAAACACTTTCACTGTGATTATAAAATAAGATCATTGCAAATGCCAAATTAGTCTCAATATGTGATCCATCATTATGTCATTTTGGCTCTATGCACAAAGGTGTAGTTCAAAGATGAGCTACATTAATGTTTCTGTCAGTCTAACAAATCAAAGTTATCAAAGTTTAAAGGAGTATCTACATTCTATCATATAGACATTGAAGGACATTGGTTCAGCTATAGAAATAAGATATTACATAACTGATTTATTTTTTAGAAGTCTATTATTAGAACAATGAAATAATGAAAAGCTCCATGGTATGTGTATCAGTTACATATATGGTTTACAATACATTAATATTCTCATGCTTTGCTTATTAGTTTGGCCTTACTAAAAAGCCACTGAAATGTCCAGGACAACTCACAGGGACAGCTGAAAGCCTGAAATAAAATTGCCCAGGGTAAAAAGGACCCTAAGCCATTTATACAATTATAAATTCAAGTTCAGACATTTAACCTATTAATAATAATGTCTCACCTGAAAATAATCTTTCAAAATATGGAGAAAATCTAGCTATATTCCTCTTTCACATATTTAATCCATTTTTTTAAAAAAAGAGTTATTTTTATTTCCTGTTTTATGATAAAAGTTCTTTTAGAACCATGGGGTTAAATTGTGAGTTATGACTGCTTACTAGCATGCCTGTTTTGCATACCAGTAGAATCAAATCCAGTTCTGCCATTTGTGGAGAACTATGACAAGATACAAAAGCATGTGTTTTCCATAAATAGCTCTGGCTAACAGCAAACTGCTCACACTGAGTAGATCAAATTCTCTATAAGGAGTGTAATATGGGCTAAGGCCAAATCCCACTACTGTTTAAGACTGCTATACTGATTCCTTTCACCAGTTCAATTTGGAAAATATATACTCCTAAACACCAGAATTATTAAACTTTTGAAGAACATTTCATAACTTGTTTTCACTATGATCAAATAAGCATGAAAAACTTTCTACTATTCAAAAATGTAAATGTAAATAGAAAAAAAACCCATCTTATTCAGAAAACAAACTATATATTCAAGAGTACTTATGCAAAGTACAAAAAAAAAAAAAATCCTCTGATCTCCATATCAGAATAAACATGCTCATAAAAGTACCACTCTTTAAGTATGGTACTTTATACTTGGTGGTTCCAGGGTATTTTTAAACTAAAGAAATCAGAAAATATCATGCATGAATGTTGTACAAAAATTTTCAAAGGACCAATGCATACATTAATAACTGTTTACCTAAAAGTTGTTCCACATAACATTTCGCAAAATTTCCAAGGAAAACAAGGCAACATTCTGTAATATGCCACACTTTTTATTGCAACGTGGCCATTTTTGTGAGGGTAGGCAGTTTGATCTTAAAAACAATGTTCCATTTAAGGCTCTTTTATACAGAAATTGCCATCATGACTGATATTCAAACTATCCTTAGTGTCGCAAGACTCATATGGTAAACATAAAATTACACTTAGTCAGTAGTGTACACTCAACAAAAAACACAAAGGCATTAATATTCTAACAGCTATTTAAGATATGCAGGTAACAGGAATGAACACTGAGGTACTAGGATAAACTGACGACAGTTAATGAAACTCAATTGGCATTCCTTTCAGAGGATTACACTCAGTACAAAAAAAGTGCTTTTAATGCATAGTGTTATATTTGTGCTGCCATGTCACAAACATAGGCTGGCCAAGGCATGTGAGGTGTATGAATGCTGAGTGCCTCACAAAACTGCAATCAAGTGCAACTATAAATAATACTGAAAAAAAGTTTGCCATCTGACCAGTGGCTAATACTTTCAAGGCATTCAATTAGCTTATCCTCTGCAGTATTCTAAGATATTCACATTGATAATCACATTCATTGTAGTGCTTGCAGCAAGTGAGGCATGTAACCAGTAGTTTTGGCTAAAGATGGGAAGGCATTCCTCGGGTTGTACATAAAAGTAACCATGTTAAACAGTCTAATGGCAATCACTGACAAGCTGCTTAAATGAATGGTATCTCCTTCATTCATTATGTTCAAAGGGTCCAGTGGAAAGGGAAAAAAAAACAAAATCTAATACTATTCCAATGGACTGAGCTGGAAAAATGAAAGCCCCTTAAGATCCAGATGGCACTCGACTATCATTTTTATAAGGGTTTCCCTTCCAGTGAAACTACTACATTGCCTCCCAGTTTCTCTCCAAGTGTTGAACGGTCCTTAATATCATCCAAGCCATTTACTTGCCACTCATGTTTAATTCCTAAAAAGAAAAAAAAAAAAAATCTCATTACCTTATTATAACTAGGAAACAGTAATTTCTTTGCACAAAACAATTAATGTTTATACCTGTAAATTTCTTTTTAATGGCATCTTTAGAGCTAGCATAAATCATCTTGCTTTTTAATGGTGCACTTTCAGGAGCCCTACAGAAAAGAAAATTGTTGAATCTCACTTATTAGAAAAACAAAGGCAAAACTGACTATGACAATATTCCTTGCATTTTAAAAGTACTTTTTTCTTTTGTTTTTACACACCAGAATATAAATACTAGGTCTTCTTTCTTAGACTCTTTTGTTTCGTATGTGGCATCGTACAAAGCATATCGGCAATCATTCAGAGGTAGCAACTTCACAAAAGATGTGTAGGGGTCCTCTACAGTATCACCAATGTCACCCACCAAGATCTGCTTTGCTTCCTCTACAATTATTTGTCTTTTGTCATCACTTAAACAGAAGAGAACTGCTTTCTTTCGCTTTTTGATCTCCTCTTGGGTAGAAGATTTCCTTACTTTCATATCATTAAAAACTTTGATGACTTCATCATTCACTGTAACTCCAGATGCCTGAAAATAATGAACAGTAATTCAGAACAAATATTTTGGTCTTAGTCAGAATTATTGTTTGCCTAGAAGGTTCACTTTAGTATTGATGTTAAAAAGTGTAGGAATCTATACAAGTAATCCAAACCGATTTGTCACATTTTAAAGTATCCGTAAATGATACACCTAAGGATTCTAATTCATCCTGCCCATTCATCCTTTTTAAAGGACAGTGCCGAAAAGAGCAAATGGAAGGTGGATAGAAGGGAATACAAGTTGTCCCATTCCTGAAATGTTTCCTATTTCACTGGGTGATGTCAGAGCTTCAGGAACAGAAGCAAAAATACCTTCTGTATTGTGTCAACTCTGCAGGCTGTAAAAAAAAAAAAAAAAAACATTTTGGATTTCAGTGAATGCTTCTACTATTTTTTTCTTTACAGTCATCCTTGCCACCGCTGTTTCCTCATAAGGAAAGAGAATCGAGCGTAAACTCCAGCCGCCCAAGGCTACAACATAATTACCCGTGCCGCTCACTGGGAGGCTCTTCAAAACTAACGGGTCGGGAGGAAAAGCTGTTGGCCGCGGGAAAGCTTTTTTTAAGAGTTGTTCTACCTCCTTAATCTTCTCGTTCGGGTTTTATTAGAGGACACCAGACCCTGACCAGAAGCCCTCAAAGCACACAGCAATTTAAGAGGGCGTGTATCACGGAAAATGAGAAAGCTAAGGACAAACGCGGCACGCGCCGGGCATCACCTCGCTGACCCGCCCGCGCCCCGGCGCCTGTCCGCCCCCGACCAGCGCCTGCCTGGCCGGGCCTCCCCGCTCCCCCCCCCGCCAGGAATCCTAGCGCCGCAGGGCCGGGCCTGACCACGAGAGGACCAGCCGGCCGGCCTGGGGGGGCAGCGGGGCCGCCGCACAGGGCGCCCACCTCCGCCGCCCGACCCAGATTAAGATGGCGGCCTCGCTCTAAGGCCGCGCCAGGGGGCTCTGCTCATCGCGCTCTAGCCTCCCGGCCCGCGCGCCCGCCTTACCATAGTGCCCGCGCTGTGACTGCGGCGGCTGCTCGGGATCGGACTCCGTGGCACTAGCAGGTGGAGAGGAGGGGCGGGCGGCGGCGAGTGCGGAGCACGCCGGGAGCTGCAGCCCCGGGAGGCGGGGCCGACCAGCCGCAGGGCGGGGCGGTCACATGGACACGCCCGGTCCCGTCCACCACGCCCTGGCCACGGGCCTCGGGCCTCTCAGCGCCTGGACCTTCGCGCGGTCCCGGCCTGACCCCGGGCGCTGCTCCTCCGCGGCCAGCGCGGCGGCAGGGCAAGTGCCGGGCTTTCCGAGGACCGAGGGGCGCTGAGCAATCCCGGGAGCTGTCTCCTTTCTTCACCTGCAGCGTCCACCAAAGAGGGCTGAAAATTCGCGTGAATTTGTTCAGATTCTTCATGGCTGAGAATAAATTCTACCGTAGGCTACTCAGGTGACTGAAGGATTTAGCAAAAACAAATGATCAGCAGAGGTGAAAAATAACTAACTTAAAAATAACTTAAAAATTCTGTAGTAGAAAGTGATGGGGGTAGGTAGCCGCTCTCCTCAGTGGCACCTTTTCTCTTGGGATGACCTGTGACGCAGTGTCCCAGCCTCTGGAGTCCTGTGGAGCCTGGTGGGCGAGGCAGGCACCTTGCAGAGCCCTGTTCCGAGCCTGGCGACCTCTTCCATTTTTTTTTTCCCCCTGATAAATAGGTATCTCGTCTATCATATGGAAAAAAGTTACTCTTATGTCTCGAGGAAACATTTTTAATAGACTATACACTGTGAGTTTATAATAAAAATGTTATAAATGGAACACTGTGTGCTATGTATAACAAAAAGAAGACCCACTTAATATCTTTTACTATTTTTATCTTTTCATTTGTAACATTGGTAGAATGAGTTTGAAAAGGATCAACAGTTAAATCTATTTTATGAAAATGATTTGTACTTAACACATAGAATTGGGAATATAGCTCAGCAACATAAGCGCTAGTCTGGCAAGCACAAGGTCCTGAGTTCAATCCCCAGTACTGCAAAAACAAAACAACCCCTCCCAAAAGAAAACCCACGTGGAATTGTAATTTTCTTTCTTGGGGATGGTTGTGGTACTTTGTTTTGTTTTTGACATAGGATCTCTTTATGTAGCCCAGGCTATCCTTGAACTTGCTACATAGGCCAGGCTGGCTTTGAACTCATAGCAACCCTCCTGTTTCAACCTCCCAGTGCTGGGCCAGGAAGATAGCTCAGTAGAATAAGCACTGGCCTGGCAAGCGTAGGGCCCTGATAAACCTCCCAGTGCTGGTAACATCACACCCAGCCTAAACAGATAAGTTGTTACTATGTGAAATGGTAAAGGAAACTGAGCCAGAAGTGTGGTATGAAGGCAAAACCTCTGGGTTGGGCGTAGGAAACTGATGTCAGGTTCTTCATCTGTGTACCAAGCTCACACTACATTGTCTTTAAAATTCTTTTCAGCTTTAAAATTTAGTTTTTGAGTCTAGGACATGGTATGTATATGTGCAGTTTCACAATTCAATTTTGGAATGGAAAACTGAGTTAGGCCTTAGATTGTGGTATATATCTTATTTTACTTATATATATCAAATATATATATATGACATGTATATACATATGTATATACATATGCATATCATATGTAATATGTATATATGTATATATATATATGTGTGTGTGTGTGTGTGTGTGTGTTTTGTTTTGTTTGTTTTTGACACAGGGTCTCATTATGTAGTTCAGGCTGTCCTTAAAACTCTCTGGCCCAGGATGGCCTCAAACTTACAGTGATTCTTTTACCTCAGCCTCCTAATTGCTGAGATAATAGGTGTGCAACACCTATTGGATATATGAGTGTTTTTTTTGTTTGTTTGTTTTATTTTGTTGTTTTGGTAGTGATGATTGAATTTATGGTATAATCTTTACCACTGAGCTATATCCTGAGCAATTTAATATACTGGTTTTTTGTTGTTGTTGTTTTGAGACAGAGTCTGACTTTGTAGTTCAGGCCAGCCTTAAACTCACTATGTAGCTTAAACTTGGTCTCAAACTTGAGATAATTCTCCTGCTTCAGCCTCCCAAGTGCTGGGATATGTTAGATATTATACATAAAACGTTAGGTTACACTTATCTTCATATATTGTGTTTATCAATTAGTTTCCAAACTGTTACAAACTAAATGTATTTAAAGACAGAAATTTCTCAGTGTATATGCATAAACCCCAAGTAGAGATGCTAACATATTACAGTATATGAAATCTTTCTCTCGAACTTTCCAGAAGTCATAGGAAATGACTCTCTAGAATTTGGATTATCTGCTATGTGCAGGTATCAGCAGCCTCTCTTGAGCCTGATTTCTTCCTCTCCAGGTCTCTCTCCTTTCCTAGCCTAAAAGATCTGCAGCAGTCCTGCCAGAAAGCAAAGCCTCTCCTACCAGAGCTGGTGATTCCATGTAAGTCACACACAGCCCCATGTCACCCCTTGCCCAAGCCTGTCCCCTTCTGCTACTCAGATGGGGTCCATATCTGCCATGCTCCAAGACTTTTCCTGGAAATATTTTGGGTTTTTTTTAAAGGATTTCTTTTCTTTCTTTTTTGAGATGGGATCTCTATAGTCTCTGTAGTTCAGAGTGTCCTGAACTCACTATATAGCCCAGGCTGGCCTTGAACTCTTGGCAATCTTCCAGCCTCAGCCTGCCAAGTGCTGGGATTACAGGCATGAACCACCATTCCTGGCTTTACCCTAGTGCTTTCTTTTTTAAGATAACAAAAAGGAAGCTTTTGAAGAGGGCCTTCCACATGACCTTATGAGGAGAGCTCTGAGAACTAAGTAGGATAGCAGCTGCCTCTCTCCTAAGTTCTCAGGAGAGAACCAAACCTTAGCTTTGTACTTGGTAAAGCAGCAGCATTGCAAGGCATCGTCATGAGTGTTTTTTTTGGCCATGAGTTTTGATCTGTGTATAGGAGAGGGATCTGAATTTCTATGAGTGTCTTTTTGTTGCTGTAAAAATTATCACAAACTGAGTGGCTTAAAATAAATTAATTTTCTTAAGTCAGAAGTCAAAAATGAGTCTTGCAGGGCTAATTCATGATGCCTGTGGGCTTAGTTGCTTTGGAGGCTGCCCAGGAGAATGTACCTTTGCCACGCCCACGTTCTAGAGTCTGCTGGAATTGCTTGGTGGCCCTAGCCAGCAAGTGCCTCCTCCATCCTCTGTTTCAGCCCCTGCATCTCCTCTGCCTGTCTCTTTTGTTTTCTTCAGACCATTAGGGTTACTTTGGACCTCATCTTGTAGTTGCATATAAAACAGCCTTTTGTGAGCCCCAGTTTGCCCCTGCAGTGCTCCCTTTACTGAGTGCAGCAGCACATTCACAGGTCCTGGGGCTAGAACAGGAATAGTTTTGGGCGGCTTCTATCTGTCTTGCATGACACCATTTTTCTTGAGTAAATTCAACTCCAGGTGAACAATTTAACAGGTGGACAGAAGTCCCCTGAGCAGGCCAGCAGGAGTACAGAATCTATTTACCATACCATAGGTGGGTGGCAGTGACAGACAGATACCTCTCAGGAACTAAGTGAGAAACCTCTGAGAGATCTCTCCACTCTGGCTCTGGCAGCAGCACACTCGGGCCATGTCTCAGTCTCTCCAGGGTTCAGTTTCCACTTGTATAAGGAGGCTGACAGCACCTCCTCCCTCTCTGGCTTATTAGGAGGAGTGAGTATGATGTATGTAAAGCCGCTGGCCATTAAAGGAATAGGAATCATATAGCTATTGTCATTGCCTGTACAGACAGAACGTAAACACACTGATTCTTTAAATTATGTACTTTTGGGGCTGGGGAGATAGCTCAGTAGAATAAGCACTTGTCTGCAAGTTCAAGGGCCTGAGTTCAATCCCCGGTTCCACACACACACACACACAAAAAGTAAATTATGTACTTTAAAATTTTATTATTATTTTTTTGAGACAGGGTCTCACTGTATAGCTCAAGCTGCCCCTGAACTCACTGTGTAGACCAGGTTAGCCTTAAATTTTCAGCAATCCTTTTGTCTCAGTCTCCAGAGTGCTGGGAGATATATATATATATATATATATATATATATATATTTTTTTTTTTTTTTTTTTTTTTTTTTTTTTTTTTTTTTTTTTTTTTTTTTTTTTTTTTTTTTTTTTTTTTTTTTTTTTGTCTTTTTGAGACAGACTCTCAGTATGCAATTCAGGCTGGCCTTCAGCTCACTTTGTAGCTCAGGCTGGTCTCAAACTCACAACAGTCCTCCTGCCTCAGCCTCCCCAGTGCTGGGATTACAGGCATGTGCCATCATGCCTGGTTTGCTGGGATATTTTAATTTGTTTTTTCTTTCTTTCTGAGACAGGATCTTGCTATGCAGTTCGGCTGGACTTGAGCTCACATTGTAGCCCCATTTGGTCTCAAACTTGCAATGATCCTCTTCCTTCAGCCTCTCAAGTGCTAGGAATATGCCACCACGCTATTTTTTAATTTTTTTTTTTTTCTGGAACCAGGGATTGAACTCAGGCCCTTGCGCTTGCCAGGGAAGCACTTATTCCACTGAGCCATCTCCCCAGCCCCCTATTTTTAAAAAAATTTTTAACTGACATGTAGAAACTATATATTTATGGGGTACACGGTAATATTTCAAGGCACATGCACCAGATCAGGATGATTAGCCATTCATCATGTCAAACATTTATAATTTCTTCATGTTGTGGACAAAATCCTCTCAATTGGCTATTTTGAAATGCACAATTAATTGCTACCATAGTTTCCTATGGTACAGAACATTAGCAGTAATTCTGCCTGCCCAACTGTACTCCTTTGGCTGCTAACCATCTTTCCATAACCCTCCCATATCCTTCCAGGCCTTTGAAAACCACTGTTTTACTCTCTACTTTTATGAGATCAATGTTTGTTTTGAGACAGGATTTCACAATGCTGTTCAGCTGGCCTGAAACTCACAGTGAGCTTCTTGCCTCAGCCTCCTGAGTTCTAGGATCACAGGTGTGTACCACTGTTCCCAGCTCAAAATCCATGTTGTTAGCCTCCACATAGAAGGGAGAACATAGGGTATCTGTGAAAATGCCGATTGTACCAACTCATAGGCTGCAGACACTAAGCAGTCCCGGTCATTGCTTCTGAAGGCCCTGGACTCCTTTAAAAAGTTAAGGTGAGCACCCTGAGTGTGTTTGCTTAAGAAGAAACCTGGGGCTGGCCAGATAGCTCAGCAGACTAAAGCACCTTCTTAGGCAGAGTACAGTGACCAGAGTGCTGTGCCAGCCCTGCCCCCAGGGCGCTCTGAGAAGGTAGTTGAGACTGGGTGTTGTGGCACATGCCTGTAATCCCAAACACTGGGATTACAGGCATGTGGCACCACATGCCTGAAAACTGGAGAAGCACTACAAGTCTGATCTACATAGTGAGACCCTGTACTAAAATACATTAAAAAAAAATCTGGATGGAGTCTCTTTTTTTTTTTTTTTTTTTTTGTATTTTAAAGAATGGTCTATAGGGTATTCAGGGTCTCACTACTAGATCCGACTCATAGTGATCTGCCTGTTTACAGTCTCCAAGAGGTGGGATTATATGCACACGCCACCATGCCCGGTCTCAATTGCCATCTGAACACCCCCCCATCCCCTGCATGGGACCAGCATGGTAGGCCCAGGGATCAAACCATGGGCCCCTGTAATCCCAGAGCTCTGGAGGCTAAAGTAGGATGATCAGAGTCCAGGCCAGTCTGTTCTATATAGCAAATCCTTTTCCTATCCCCCTCAAAAACATTCATTTTTTAAAAATCTTAGCAAAAAAAAAAAAAAAAATCAGGAAGGTTGTACAGAAAACTTTTAGTTGAGCCCCCCCCCCACCAAGAGATGTCACACTCTGCTCCCATGGCCACTTCCTGAGAGACAAGCATGAGCCCAAGTATACTCAGCAGCTTTGTAGGCACCTCTTTGCCTTCTGATTCTCAGGCCCTTCCCAACCCACACCCAGCTCGGACTGAAGATGGGGCACTCTTGCATTTTATAAACCCACGTCAGAGCTCAGGACTGGAAAATAAATAGGGAAGCCCAGCACTGGAGTCTGATCTTGGTGGTGACTCACTCTGATCTCCAAAACTTGGAGCTCCATTGGTGCAGTCTATTAGCACATGGTACTTATACTAATCTCCAAAACTTCATGTTAGGTCTCACATATCTCATCACTAGTTCTTGAAGTTTTACTTTAATTTTTGATTTCAGTTTTGAGCCAGGGTCTCACTGTGCTATCCCAGCTGGCCTTCAGCTCACTAAGTAGCCCAGGCTAGCCTTGAGCTCATGGTGATCCTCGTGTGTCAGCCTCCCAAGTGGTACGATTACAGGTGTTAACACCATGTCTATAAAGAACTGTAGATTGATTGATTCATTGTGGTATCAGGGATTGAACTCAAGACCTTGTGCTTGCCAGACAAGCACTTATTCTATCTCCTCCCACACCCCCGCAAGAACTGTAGATTTTTAAATCTAAGAAAATTATTCCATACTAGAAAATGTAGGGCCGGGCATGGTGGCGCATGCCTGTAATCCCAGCACTCGGGAGGCAGAGGCAGGAGGATTGTTGTGAGTTTGAGTCCAGCTTGAGCTACAAAATGAGCTTAAGGCCAGCCTGAACTGCATAGTGAGACCCTGTCTCAGACAAAAAAAAAAAAAAAAAAAAAAAAAAAAAAAAAAAAAAAAAAAAAAAAAAAAAAAAAAAAAAAAAAAAAAAAAAAAAAAAAAAAAAAAAAAAAAAAAA
>PVKA01047001.1:0-14589 GCA_004027165.1 Ctenomys sociabilis | reverse complement strand
GATAGCTGGCTTGAATGGGATTTCTAGTCCTATTCTTTTGAGGAGTCTCCATACTGACCTCCACAATGGTTGTACCAGTCTACATTCCCACCAGCAGTGGAGAAGTGTTCCCTTTTCCCCACAACCTCTCCAACATTTGTTGTTGGTTGATTTCCTTATGATAGCCATTCTTTCTGGAGTGAGATGGTATCTCAGTGTACAGGGTCTCGCTGTACAGCTCAGACTCAGCGGTCCTCCTGACTCAGCCTGTCCAGCATTGGGATTACAGTCATGCACCACCCCTAGTCCTGGTTTCGCTGGTCAGCTCAGAATCAAACCTGAGTCCTTGTGCTTGCCAGGCAGGCGCTTAGACTGCTGAGCTATCTCCGCAGCCCACGCTCTATCGCCCATATTATGGTTTATGTATAGGTGTCCTCCCAAAGCCTCATGCAGTGGTGGGGAAGCTTCTGGAGCTTGTGATTATTGTGGGTGCAGACGTTCCACCTGCCCTAGAGCAGGTAATTTGCATTATAATGTAAGAAAGAAAGAGAAATTAGCCGCTTGAGCTGCCGCTACTCTCCTCCCCTGTGCTCTTGCTCTTTGTTGCCTCCGTGGAAAGTTGCTCTCTACTATGTGCCATGCTTCCTCGGACCCAGCTGAATACAGACTGGAACCTCCAGTAACTGTGAGCTAAATAAACCTTTCCTTCCTTCATTTTGGGTGTCAGGTATTTGTCCCAGCAACAAGAAAAGAGTAACTGAGACAGCCCTGATGATAGTTCAGAGACAAACGCAGGTGCTGAAATACATTTCATGTAGTTGAAGGAAAAGCCCATCAGACTTTATACCCTGGTAGAGCCTAGCCCCTGAAGTAAGAGAGGGTCTATGTTGTTCTGCATAAGCTATTCCCATGATGCCCTCTATATAGAAAGACTCTCCAGGAAAAGAAAGTATGAGATAGAATTATTATCAGTGATTATGAAACTGATTTCTCAGTCATTTATGCTTCTGGCTTCATTTATTGGAAAAAATACATACCAGGTTAATTACTCCTCTTACTACCAAGTACAGCTGTTCTTCAACCTATGTCCCAGTAAATCCATCATAAGCTGAAAATTTTGTAAGTTGAAAATGCCTTTAACGTACCTAACCTATTAAACACCTTACCCTCAGAACACAAGAGAGTGTTGTACCACATATTACTAATGTGGGAAAGGATCAATATTCAAAATTTGAAGTAAGAGTTCTACTGAATGGATTGTTTTCACACCATTGTAATGCTGGAAAAAGTGCAAACCGAACTATGACAAGTCAGGAATACTCTGTATTAACTATATTTAGCTTGGATATTTTGATATCTTCATTTTGATTATGGGGGTTTGCTTTTTTTAACTGAAGGGGACACCTCATTGTATTAGTAGGGCTGACCTTGTACTCCTAGAATCAAACAAATCTCCCGCCTTAGCCTCCCATGCTGATAGTATAGGTATGAATCCCCACAGCAGGCTCTTAATATCCCAGATGAACAATATCTCAGTTCATCTGTGATATTGTCACTCAATGCTTTCTTCAAAGAAATTTTTTAAGAGTCAAAGGTTATGTATGTGCTTACAAAGACAAATAATGGAGCAAGGGACCTATTCCCCATCCCATCCCAGTGCAAGCAATGTAAGAAAAGGACTTCAGTGTCTAAGCTTTTCCCTTTCTCAGTCTCCAGGTTTTGTTTCATCCTTACCTAGTTTTATCCATTGTTAATTTGCATGCAGTTCTAGAACTATAATAGAGATGTACTAAGCCATGGTTTGTAAATTAGCATGTTGACTAGAAATTAATGCTCAACTTTTAGAAAATTGGTCAAATTTTATGTTTTGTGTTATAGTGAATAAAATGTATGTGTATTTTTATTTTATTTTCTGATTCCAAAAGCATTTTAAGAATCATGAAGTGACCTGGAATTTCCATGGTGAATACCAATTACCACTTTATAAGTGGTGCAGAAATAAGTTTCAATTTGGTTCAGATAAAAGAGGTTCTCTAAGATATTCTTTTTAAAGAGAAATTTTAAGATGCCGCCAACTTCTACTACTTTCAACAGGACTCAAGACACTATTTGAGGATAAAAATATCTTGATTACCCAAGTCTAGAGACTGCAGTACAAAATGTGAGTGCTTATTTTCTCCTTAATGGGCATACCTCAGATGCTATTGAGGGTCATAAATGTCTGTCTTTTCTATCACTATGATTTTTATAACAGGAGATCTTTTAATGGGACATGAAATAATCCCTTCCTAATGAAGCTTATTGTATTTTCTAATTAATTTATCAGGTCTTCAGTGAATTTTTTTTTTGTTTCAGCCATTTCATTTTTATGATGAGGTAACAAAATTCAACATAATACTCTAGAAAAGGATATGCTGTCAATTTATATAATGGCACCTTAATATTTTCCACATCATGCTCACTCCTCTTCCAGTGACTTATTTTTAGCCCTGCTGCACATTGAGCAAAGCTCACGATCTTTTTTCTTGGAAGGTTATGGCTAATTCAATATCCATCACTGTGTATGATTAGCCTAAATTGTTCTTTCAGATGTGCATCACCTCACACTTGCCTGTTTCAAATTTCAGCTTCATCATATTGTCCAATTACCTAGTTTTGTTAAATCTTACTGGAATCCCTGGAAGTTCTTATTGGGCTAGAAATTTAGGGTCATTAAATAATATCACTCCTTTATTCACCTCATTCTATAAAAGGTTAATAAATATATTCAGCCACCAAGATCTTTTCTGGTACAAGTCTCCAGGGCATTCTATTAACCTCACTCTGCATCCACAACTGAACTCTACCCCTTAGCTCAGAGCTTTCTCCTTCTCTTTTTAGTCTTTGGTCTGCCTTTTTGCTCTAGGGCTATAATGATAAAGTTTCCATATCAGCTGCTTGAAAGATGAATTATAAAACTATCTATAGGGTCAAAAATCTCATATGCTGTCATGGCCATGGTCCTGTGATCAAAATCTAAGTACCAGCCAGTGTACACAAAACTGTAGTCCCCAAGCCTTTGTTGATGCACCAGTTTGCATTTTGTTTTTCTCCATCTCTCTCCCTCCTATACTGTCTTTTTTCTGCTCCTTTCTGTCATCTTCCCTTAGTTATATGAGCAAAATGCTTCCTTTCTTTTAACTAATTGTTAAGTCTTCTGGGATCTTCCTATCATCTGCCCACCCTACCTCCATATCTTTTTATAACAGTAATTGGGTTGAACTGAAACATCCTGTTGTTTTAAGGCAGTTTATGCTTCATTAAAAGTGTATCATTTACCTTCTTCTATAGAAACAGTGCATCTTCAGGGGCAAAATTTCAATGTTATTTTAAGAAAAATATTATAATGCTGAGCAATTCAGAATGAAGTCATTCAAATTCATTCTTCTGAACTTGACTGTACAAAAAATAAAATGTGAATTAAACAGTCAGTTATTTATTCCCATGACACAGTTTGACTTGAATATTACTTTCCAGCAGGTATCTTTATGGAAAACCACGAGGTGGGAGGGAGGATACTGTTTGTTTTTTTTTAATGCCAGGAATTGAACTCTAGACATTGTGCTTTCCAAGCAAGCATTTGTGCCTCTGAGCTATATCCCAGGCCTGGATTTCTGGAAATATACATTTTTAATGCCATTTCACTGTGCATTAAGATTTTCTTATTTTAACTATTTAGAATTCTGCACCACAACCATGACTAACATAAAGCCCTCAGATCTTGCCAAATAAATCCCAGAATGCCTCCTTGGAGCTCTGTCATAGGTGTTGTCTCACTTTAATCACATGAATTACAGCTTCAGATAACAAATATAGTAAGAGATTACATTTGTTTTCATATTTAAATAGAGTTAAAATAATCAAGGAAAGTAAGATGTTATCTGGACAGGACATGCATTTAAAAACGTGCATGGCATTTCTGATGATCCTGAAATGGGTGGTGATAAACCCCTTAACAGTACAAACCTGTCTCTCTAATTTGTCATCAAGTAAAATAAAGTGTGTAGAAGCATTAAAAGACTGTCCTTTTAAATTAGGAAAATAATTCAAGTACAGATGAAAATAATTCAAGTGCAGTGGGAAAACTCACATTTTGTGGTTCTCAACTATCCTCCCAAACTTAAAATCAAGAGTTAAGTTCCATACTCAGATGTTGCAGGCTAATGTGCACCTGTTGCTTCAAGCTGGGATGTTTTGTAAGGCTTCCTTAATAGCTGTTTTATTTTTGCATTGATTTAGAGAAAAGTCATTCACTAGTCTTAACACTACTAGTGTAAGTCAATTAATTTAGATTGTGCAAAGTAGAAAAAAAAAATCAGGGCCAGCCAAATAGCTCAGCAGACTAAAGCAGGGGACAGGGGTTCAAACCTTGGTCCTACCATGCCAGCCCCACTTCTAGGGCATGCTGAGATGGCAATTGAGACTGGATGTGGTGGCTCATGCCTGTAATCCCAGCTTTTGGGCTGCTGTAAATAGGTAGATCACTATGAGTCCAATCTAGTGGTGAGACCCTGAATACCCTATAGACCTTTCCCTAAAATACAAAGAAAAAAGTAGAAAAAAGTCAAATTAAGTCATGACAGCAGACCCCAAAAAGATGAAATTCTCAGAGTTAGATAGTAACTTGAGATAAGATGCCAGGTCTTCACTTAGTTTTACAAATTTGATTCAACACACAGCTTCTTTACTAAATTAGCCAAGCCTATGTTTTGACCATTCATTTGTTCTTTCAACAGTTTATTGATTGCCATTATATTATACACAGCTAGGTTAGGTAGAAATGTTATAGAGAGTCAGATAGGGATAGGCCATTGAAGGAGTCAGTACAGAAAATAAGAACACATTACAAGTGTGGTTGGAGGCACATTTGTTGAAGGCCAGACCTCAAGACCTACATACCGCCTTAAGGGATGAGCAATATACTATAATCCATACTCTAAATAGGTATCAGCCACTTGATGAGGGGAGGAGAATAACTAGGACCTTCTGACTCATCTCTTCCAAAACAGGTGCTTATTCCTTCCATGACTTGCTTCTGCACTGGATCAACATTGTCTAAGCTGCTATACTTAAAATCTTATTGGTTGATCATAGTTTTGTCCCACCTTCTACTCATCTTGTGATTTCATCTATCATAATTTTACTCAATAAAACTCACTTTGACAAGTGGGCTCAGTGGCAACCTATTTTTCAGTCCCCCTTCAGGAGCTGTCTCTCCCTCAATAAAATTTCCTACTTTTAACCTTCATTGTTCCTGCAGTTCATTCTTCAATGCTGGGGAACACAAACTCAGTGTATTGGATGTTTAGCCGGTTGGGAGTTAAATTTACTTCTCTTATAAAATTTGGAGGCCTTATATCAATATGACATTATTGTGATACATATGATTATAAAGATGAAAACCAGTGTCAGAGTTTAACAAATATCCACCTTTAGGACTTTAACTTGGTCTGGGTTTCTTCACCCTAATTTTGTTTTGATGCTTCTATGATTTTCAGGTACTTCAAAGATGGTTGCCATACAGAGAACAGTGGATAAATGCTTAATTTTTCCTTTTTGAGGTTTTCCCCTGCTTTCTCCACCTTTTTTGTAGAGTACGTAGTCACTCCAACCAAAGTACCCAAATGTAAAATGCAACAGCATGGAGAACATGTTTTGGATTTGGCTACCCCCCAAAAGCTTTAACAGTCATTGAAGATATTCTCATAAAAACCTGGCTGACATCATCCATTCCTGGCTTCAAGATCCTTGAAATTATCAGTTCTAGTGAATTTATATTTTCAAATCTATCTATCTGGTGAATTGGAAAGTGTTTACCATCGTAAATTCTTCTTTAATTATAAAGTCCTATTGAGTTTCAGGTATCATCTCTAAAAGGTAGAGGGAAAAGGCAACACTCTAAGTTAATATTCTCTATGTTGCTGGATGACAAGAAAGCAAGCAAAATTCACTTTCCCTTTATTTTAGCAGAAGTCTTTCATTACATTTTTGTTTCTAATTTGAGTTGAAAACATGGAAATCGCATAAATTGTTGCTGTTTATTAAGCAGGATTTCTTCAGGGTTCTTTTGTCATACTAAGACCTTTTGATTTTATTTTAATTTGAGAAGTTTCTGATCTTTTTTGTCGTGTCAGAATTTTATCATTTGTTCTATAAATAATAAATTATTTAGTTACATTTTGTCATATGAAATATATGAAACTACAATACTCTTATATTTGAAAAAAATGTTCGCATTGTTTTCTGAACATTAAGGTGTTAGTATTAACACTACTCCCAGAGACCTGGCTAAAATTGCTCACTAGATGGAAGCCACCCTTTTGTTCTTCATAACCACCATCTCAGAGTGCAAGCTGGATTTATGCATTGTGTTTCTCTCAACTATTTGTTTCTTGGTCTCTGGCCGTTTTAGTCATCTCTCTCTCTCTCTTTAAAATCCCAACTCAAAACTATTTCCCCAAAATAAGGAATGAAAAGGAAGAAGAAAAGAAGCAAGAGCAAAGAAAAAGTTTTTAAAGCTTAGTACTGGGACACTGATGAGTAGCTAGGAATCATATTGACTTCATTTTGTTTGTTAGGTTGGTTGGTTTGTTGGTTTTGGGGTTTTTTGTTTTGTTTTATTTTTGTATTTTAGTAAGAGTCTACAGGGCCTACAGGATCTCACTATGTAGATCGAACTCATAGTGATCCACTGTGTTCAGCCTCCAAAGAGCTGGAATTACAGGCACACACCACCATTCCCAGTCTCAATTGTGGTCTCAGCATGTCCCAGGGGCAGGACCAACACCACAGGCTGGGGATTGAACTTCCGACCACTACATCTGTCTAAGCAGGTGCTTTAATCTTTAATCTGCCATCCCTGACTTCATGTTTCTGGACTTGCTGGAATTTCTTCAAAAGAATACCCAGGATCCCTGGAAATAGCCAATGGGTCTCTAACTACTTATTACGACAAAGGGTCCTGAAGCAATTACTACCAAACTCTTGGTTACAACATCTTTTAAGAAAGGTGGAAAAAGTGAGGAGGAGCTGGGAAGTGAAGAATGAGGACAAAACATATTAAATGGACCATTGTCACTTAGAGTCCTCAAAGAACATTTTAGTTCTGATTCTCTGAAATTATTCATTCCTTTAAGAATTACTTTTCAATAAAAAGTAGAGAATCATTCTACTTATTTTCCAAGATGTTAGCACAAATTCTTACACAATGAAACCATGAAAAAATATGTAAATCAGCATAGAAACTGGGCATGATGGTACACATCTGCAGTTGCCATACTGTGGGAGGTTGTGGCAAGAGGGTATAAATTTGAGCCCACCATGACTGACTTAGCAACTTACAGAGGCCTTGGCTCAACATTTTAAAGAAGAGTTGGGCTGGGAATGTAGCTAAGTAGGTTCAATCCCCTGTACCTGTACCACTAAAAAATGTATATAAGAACTTTTAACTATGATGGGAAGTTTTAATGATATAAACTATTGTCAAATAGGCTCTCCACACTGATACAGAAATGATCATCTCTTTACTGAGACCCTGTGGAACTGCAGCAAAACTCCTCTCAAAACAACAGAAAGAGTGAACGGTGACTAACTCATTTGCTCCCAATTTTCTGACCAGTCAGGCAGCTGAAGCCTCACCCTTGCCCCCACTTAGATGTTTGGATCAAGACCCATGGGCAGAATCTGTGACCCAGAAACAGCACCGTAAGGTATCTGTGTCAAGAAGCAAACTACTTTATATCCCTGTTAGACCCTCAAACACGATTGGTTTTATTATGTGTGAATTCATCTCACAAACTGCAAAGTGAAACGCAATGAAGTTATTTTTCTTGGGTTGCACTGAGTGAGTTAAAAAAGTTCTGAACAGTTAAGCAACAAGTTTCAATGACAATATGAACAGTAAGAAAAAAATATATCAAAAAAGTATGTTTGTTAAATGATTCATATTTTTTAAAAAAAGCACTTTGCTATTTAAAGTTGCAAGTAAAGAATAAAAACTGTTTGCAAGGTTTTCTGTAGTCCTAACCCTGTCTAGCAAAGGTTAATTGTTCTTTTTTTAAAGGTAGGTTACTTATAAGAGAAACTAAAAGGCTGTATTCAGATTTGATGGTGAACTCATAAAATAAGAGAAAGCTGGATATCTAGTGAAGACTGGAGGAGCTGAGCCATTCATTCACTTCAGTTCAAAGATCCCAAATATCTAGTATATATTGAAAATAAATATTTTTAGAACAAAAATTGTACAAAATATACATAAAATGTGATAAGTTTTGCTGAGTAAAAACTATACTGACATTATGTCCAACAATGTAGACACCCATCTACAAAACCAGGATTTTCTATGTTTAATTTTTGACAAATCCAAGAGTCTCTCTTTAAGAGCTAGCAGTATAACTCAGCAGACTAAGCACTTGCTTAGGTGAGCGCAGGGACCAGGGTTCAGTCCCTGACTCTATATGCTGTGCTGGCCCTGTCCCGGGTGTGCTGGGCTGGCGATGGAGTGGTGGTGTGCACCTGTAATTCTAGCAGCAGGGATGCGGAATTCAGGAGGACCACTACGAGTCTTGGCTGTGTAGTGAGACCCTGCACAAAAAAGTCTCTCTTTAATAAAACATTAGTATATCATCAAATAGCCATTGCCTTTTGGGTTTTTAGTAATTAATTTCTGGTTGAGGAGATAGCTCACTTGCCTGGCAAGCACAAGGTCCTCAGTTCAATCCCTGGTACTGAAAAAAAAAAAAGGGGTGGGGAGATGGCTCAGTACAATAAGCACTTGCCTGCCAAGTGCAAGGACCTGAGTTCAATCCCCAGTACCACCAAAAGAAAAAAAAAAAAATGTTGGTTGAAAAAAAAAAAAAAGAAAGAAAGAAAAAAATGTTATTTTAAAGTATTGTGCTTTTAATTAAAAACAAATTCAGACAATGTGACCTGGGCCCACAAAGCTTGCCTCCAAGCTGTGGCATTACTGCTCACTTGCTCTGTCTATAAAGCTGGTGACCCAGTTCCTTGATCTTGGTCATCTTTTCACCAAAATCCAATTTAGAATGTAGTTTCTTGATTTAAAAAAACAAACATTCAAGTACAAAATCTGAATAGTAAATATTTCTATTCAAAGTGTGAAGACAAACATGTTTTTGTAACAGTTTATCCACTGGGAAATATTTTCAGCAACGGGTGATGCTGTTCTTGCTCTAAGTGCTCCTAGAGCAAAAGTGTGTGTGACGGATTTCAAAGCTCAAGAAATAACATGAATTGAGAGTCAGGTGCCAGGAACCTGACAGCATTACGCTATGCTTCTGGTGCATTTATTTCTCACGTTTCACCTTCTCTGCGCTGTGCCTGAGGTGAGTTCCTCAGATTTCAAAGTGCGATGTCTTCTTACGTGGGGCAACATGCCAAAGCGTAGATCTCGGGCCCCGGGAAGGCAGAACCATTAAAGCAACATTCAGAAGGTGAAAACTAAGACTGTCAGAGATCAACATATGTTTTAATTTTGCATTTAAAAGAAAATAAGGAATAATTTTTAAAAAACCTTTTAAAACCATACAGAATTTCACAAAAGAAGATGATAAGAATTCAACAATAGCTGTTATACTGTGTATTATTATCTTCAAATTAGTAGTTCAGATTACCAGATTTAAGCATGTGATCAAAAAAAATTGAACATTAACTGTTCCTTTCAATAAGCCAGTAGAAATCAACACTACAGTATCTTATCTAATAGCTCATATTCCTATATAATGGCTCATATAATATAATAAATTATATACTATATATTATATATAATATATATTTATTTCTCCCTTTTTTCTTTCCTTCTTTTCTCCTCTTCCTCATCCCAGTTGTTCTTTCCCTTGATAAGTTTCTTTCCAAATAGCTTCAGATTTCATTTACTGTTTTATTTTCCTATAGTAGGGTTTGATTCATTTCACTTACAAGCATGGCCTCTGGTTGCATCCATTGACCCATAAAAGCCTCAATTTTTATCTTTTTTATAGCTTAGTAGTACTCCATTCTATAAAAAAATATGACTTATTTTTATCCATTCCTCAGTTAGTGGGCATTTGGGTTGTTTCCAAGATGTAGATATGACAAATTTCACTGCTATAAGCATGGGTGCACATATATCACTGTATTATGAAGTTTTCAGTTGTTTTAAACAAAAAAATAGAAGAGGAATAGCTGGATTGAGTTGGATCTCTAATCATAGTTTTTTGAAGAATTTCTATGCTGATTTCTACAGTAGCTGGATGAGTCTGTACTCCCACTAACACCTTTTTCCCCACAAACCCACCAGCTTTTGTTATTTGTTGATTTCTTGATAACAGCCATTCTTTCTTGGGTGAGGTGAAATCTCAGTAATTTAATTTGCATTTCTTGGATGACCAATGATGTTGAACATTCTTTCATATGTTTATTTATCATTTGTATTTCTTCATTTCAGAAGTATATATTCATCTCAGGTACCTATTTTTGATTGGGTCTTTGAATTTGGGGGGCTTCTTTCTTTTAATTCCTTGTATGTTCTAGGTAGAAGTCCTTTCTCTGAGGAACAGTCAGCCAAACTTTTTCCCAATTGGTGGGTTTTCTTTTCACTCTTTTTGTAATTTTTCTGATGTGCAAAAACTTCTCAATAAGATGAGATACCAGCTGTTGATTCTTTGGAGTATTTTTCATGAAGTTAGGTTCTTGTTCATGCACTCTCTGCCTACCCCTATGTCTTCAAGATTTCTACCTACTTTCAGTAGATTTAATGTTTCAGTTTCAACATTTAGATCACAAAATTGACTGCAGTTTAGTGCGTGGTGATAGTCATGTGTCTAGTTTTGATCTCTAGCATGTGGAAAGACAGTTTTGTAAGAGAGCCTTTATTAAAAAGGTTGTCTTTCTTCAAATTTTTGGTTCTTTTGTCATGTAGGTAGCTGAGTGTATTTGTAGTTCTGTCTGCAACTTCTAATGTGTTCCACTGGCCCTCAGATCTGATCTTTTGCCAGTATCAGTAGCTTTGTAATATAATTTCAAGTCAAGGATTGTGATGTCTCCTTCCTGTCCTTTACTGTCCAGGAATGCTTTGGGGTATTTTTGTTTGTTTTGTTTTTGTTTTTTGTTTTATGGGGATGTTCTTTTTTTGTATTTTTTAGTAAGGGTCTACAGGATCTACAGGGTCTCACTACAAAGATAAGACTCATAGTGATCTGCCTGTGTTCAGCCTCCCAAAGAGCTGGGATTACAGGCATGCACCACCACACCCAGTCTCAATCGCTATCCTCCAGGGGGAGGGCAGCATGACATGTAGGGAATAGAACCCAAAGGCTGTGTCTACCTAAGCAGGCACTTTCATCCATTGAGCTACTTGGCCAGCCCTTCACCATGTTTGTTGTGCACAGCAGTGCTATTTGATTTTTGAGTATTGCTTTGATCTCCAGCTATGCTTCTGAATTTGGTTATTAAATCTACAAGTATTTTGGTGTAGTCTTCAGGGTCTTTATGTATGGTATCATATCATCTGTGAATATTGATCATTTCACTTCTTCCTTTCCTTTCCTTCTTCATTTTATTTCTCTTATGTAATTGTTCTGGCTAGTGTTTCTGGCACTATACTGAATGGGACTGGTGACAGTGGACATCCTTGTCTTGTTCATGATTTTACAGTGAACACTTTACAGGGTCTCATTATGTTGACTGGACTCAGTGATCCACCTGTGCTCAGAGCTGGGATTACAGGAGCGTGCCACCATGCAGTCTCAATTGCCATCTCAGCATGACCCCTGCATCTACCTACACAGGTACTGTAATCTGCTGAGCTATTTGGCTGGCCCTATTTAGGATTTTTATGTCTTCTTGAGTCAACTTTGGTCAATTGTATGTATCTAAGAATCTGTCCATTTCTTCTGTGTTTTCTATAATATGAAAGTAAAGATTTTCAAAGTAGGTGTTGATGATCTTTTGAATTCCTACACAACTGTAGTGATTTCATCCTTTTCATTCCTTATTGCATGAATTTGAATTTTTTCTTTTTTTGACATGGTTGTCTAAGGGTTTATAAACTTTATTACTTCTTTCAAAGAACCAACTCTTCATTAATTCTCTGTATTGTTTTCTGCATATCAATTGCATCAATTTCTGTTCTAAGTTTTGTACTTTCCTGCCTTTTTTCAGCAGAGGGATGACTTACTCTTCTTTTTTCAAGAAGCTTGAGGTGCATAAGATTGTTTATTTGCACTCATTCTGTTTGCTTGATGTGGAAATTCACCACTATTTCCCTCTGAGGATTGCTTTCATTGGGTCGCACAGGCTCCAGTAAGTTATATCTGCATTCTCATTTCATGATTAAATATTGTTTAATTTCTTTAATTTCATCTGTGATCTACTGATTATTCAGAAAGGTGTTATTTAATTTTCATGTGTTCATGTAGGGCTTTTGCAATTTCTTTTTTCAGAATCACTGCACTATAGTCCAATGATATTCATGGGACCATTTCAGTTCATTTATCTTTACTTAAGCATGTTCTATGTGCTAGCACACGGTCTACTTTAGAGAACATCTTGTGTACAGCTAAGAAGAATGCGTACTCTGATGTTGTTAGGTGGAACACTCTGTTCTTGCTTAGGCAGAGCACAGTGGCCAAGGTTTGATCCCCAGCAGGCCGTGCTGGCCCTACCTTTGGGGCCCACTGAGATGGTTATCGAGACTGGGTTTGGTGGTACATGCTTGTAATCCCAGCGCTTTGGAGGCTGACAATAAGAGAATCACTATGAGTCCCATCTATGTAGTGAGACCCCGTAAAACTATAGGTGAATTCACTCACCTATAGTATTTTGATGCCAATGGAGTACCCATTTTTGACAGGAATAAACAAAAAAAGGGGGTTACAAAGGAAGGACCATTTTGCATTTGTATATACGGAATAGTCAGGATAGATATACAGCTACTTTCACTTAATATAAAGAGTAGAAAGATTTGTACTAATAGTGTTTGGACAGGATATCCTGTCTGCCTCTTATACTATGGATAACCACTAAGAAGATAACAATGTACAATGTATTAATTACTGATGTATTAATCAGTTTTGAAACTGTCTCGTTGTTTCTCAATAAAATTTTAAAAAGTAAAAAAAAATCAATAATGAGTAAAGAGTGATTTTAATGCTTCTCTATTGCAAGACTGAGCCAGCTTATTGATTAAAAAATAAATATGAGCAATTATAACAATGTATTTTATTAACAACTTTGTGTAAAATTATTAAAATTTAATAAAAAGAAGTTAACAGTTAAAGAAAAGTAAACCCTGTACTAAATACATAAATTTTTTTAAAAAGTCTATTAAGGCCATTACTTCACAAGTTTTGCTTTGTTCTTTCTTTGCTAGTATTTTGTCTGGTTGATCTATCTTTTTGTAACAGTGGAATGTTAAAATCCCCTGTTATGATTGTATTATGACATACTTGATTTTTTGATGTCTATTAAAATTTGTTTTATATAGTCTGTATTTGGTGCATATATATATGATTTTTAGCTCTTCTTCTTGCAGTTTTCCTTGAAGAACTATGTAATGATTCTCTTTATATCTTTATACCATTCTTGATTTAAATTTCATATTGTCTATAACCAGAATAACTAAACTTGCTTTTTCCTGGGTTCCTACACCATGGAGTATTGTCTGTCTTCCCTTGACTGTCACTCAGTGAATTTTCTCTTGGATTAAATGTGATTCTTATACACAGATGTTGTTGGATTTTATTTCTTGATCCACTTTGCCAATATTCTTTTTAGATTAGTAAGCTGAAGCCATCTACATTAATGGTTTTTCTGATATGTATTGGCTTATCTTTGTCATGTTATTTTCCTGCTGTTGGTTCCCTACTCATCCCCTGTTTATTTGCTCACACTGCATAGTGGTTCCTTTTTGATGTTGTCCTTGAACAACTGTTATGATTGTTTTACTGTATTCTTGATTTTATGTATTTGTTAAGATTTTGTCATTTTTGTTTCTTTCTAGAATATTTGTCAGTACTCTTTGTAGGGGTGGTTTGGTGGTCATGAATTTCTTCAGTTGTTTTTTGTCATGGAAGTCTCTTATTCCTCCATTGATTTTGAAAGATAGTTTTGCAAGATATGCCATTCTGGATTGGAAGTTGTTTTCTTTCAGGACTTTAAATACTTTAGTCCAAGCTCTTCTTGTCTTGATGGTTTGTGTTGAGAAATCTGTCATCTTTGGATGGGCTTTCATTTATAGGAGATCTGATTCTCTTCTGTAACAGCTTTTAGTATTCTGTTCTTTTGCTGGATTTCTGGGATCTTGGTTATTTTGTGTCTACACATGAATTTCTTTTGATTATGGCTACTTGGAGTTCTATATGCCTTACCTCCTATATGTTAGATTATTTCCCCATATTTAGGAAATTTTCTGCTACTACTTCTGCAAATAATCTTTCTGTGACATTTGTGTTGACTTTTACTGTTTTATTAATAACCTAACAATCTTATACATTTTCCTTGCATCATCTTGCAGCTGTTGAATTGTTATTTCCTAGTTCTTTGTTATTGTGAAAAGATCTTTCCTTTCAGAAT
>PVKA01047000.1:0-14590 GCA_004027165.1 Ctenomys sociabilis | reverse complement strand
ATTAATAGACTGAAATCTAAAAACCACATGATCATCTCAATTGATGCAGAGAAAGCCTTTGACAAAGTCCAACACTCATTCATGTTCAAGGTCCTACAGAAAATTGGAATAGATGGACTCTATCTTAACTTGATAAAAGCCATCTATGACAACCCAAAAGCTCATATAATCCTAAATGGGGAAAAACTGAAATCTTTTAGTCTTAAATAAGGTACAAGACAAGGATGTCCTCTATCACCCCTCCTATTCAATATAGCCTTGGAATGCTTAGCAACAGCCATTCGAAAAGAGGGAGAAATAAAGGGAATAAGAATAGGAAAAGAAGAAGTTAAATTATCACTATTTGAAGATGACATGATACTTTACTTGGAAGACACCAAAAATTTCTACCAAGAAGCTATTAGAACTGACGGAAATTCTGTAGCATAGCAGGATACAAAATCAATACTCAAAAGTTAATAGCATTCCTCAACACAGATAACAATCACACTGATAGGGAAACAATAGAAACAATACCTTTTACAATAGCACCCCAGAAAATGAAATACCTTGGGATTCACTTAACCAAGGAGGTCAAAGATCTTTTCATGGAAAATTATAACACCCTAAGAAAAGAGATTATCGAAATGGAAAGATATTCCATGTTCCTGGATAGGAAGAACCAACATCGTGAAGATGGCCGTACTCCCAAAATTGCTGTACAGATTTAATGCAATCCCTATCAAACTGCCACCAACATACTTCCCAGACATAGAAAAATCATTCCTAAAATTTACTTGAAACCACAAATGACCTAGACTAGCAAAGGCTTTCTTGCCCAATAAAGACAAGGCAGGAGGCATCACAATTTCTGACTTGAAATTATACTACAAAGCCACTGTGATAAAATCAACATGGTATTGGCAACAAAATAGACCTGAGGATCAGTGGAATAGATTAGAAGATGCAGAGGCACCTACAATCACACTCAGCCATCTGATCTTCGACAAAGGGGCTAAACAAGCGCACTGGAAGAAAGATAGCCTCTTTAACAAATGGTGCTGGAAAACATGGTTTTCTACATGCTGAAAACTAAAACTTGACCCAGCTCTATCACCATGCACTAAGTTAAAGTTAAAATGGATTAAAGATCTAAACACTAAAACAGAAACACTCAATCTCCTGGAAGAGAAAGTAGGAGGAACTCTTGAAGACATAGGGGTAGGTAAAGAGTTCATGAACAAACATGTATTCACACGGGAAGCACTTGAAAGAACCAACAACTGGGATCAACTCTTTTTAAGGAGCTTCTACATTTCAAAAGTAATTGTTAACAGAGTGAAAAGACAACTCACCAATTTTGAAATAATCCTAACTAATAAGCAATCAGCCAGAGATCTACTGTCTAGAATATATAAAGAACTAAGATATAATAGGGCCCTCAAATTTAAAGACCTAATTTAGAAATGCGCATCTGAGATGAATACATACTTCTCAGAGGACGAAATTAAAGAAATGAATAAATATATGAAGAAATGTTCCACATCGCTAGTCATCTGTGAAATGCAAATAAAAACAGCACTGAGATACCATCTCACTCCAGAAAGAATGGCTATCATAAGGAAATCAACCAACAACAAATGTTGGAGAGATGTGGGGAAAAGGGAACAGCTCTCCACTGCTGGTGGGAATGTAGACTGGTACAACCATTATGGAGGTCAGTGTGGAGACTCCTCAAAAGAGTAGGACTAGAAATCCCATTCAAGCCGGCTATCCCCCCACTGGGAATTTTCCCAAAGGATCTGGATACATTGTATCATAGAGATGTATGTGTACCCATGTTTATAGCAGGGCAATGTGTGATAGCAAAATCTTGGAAACAACCAAGATGTCCATCACATGAGGAATGGTTGAAAAAGTTGTGGTATTTCTATATAATGGAGTATTATTCAGCTTTTAAGAATGATAAGGTTGAAGCATTTATACTGAAGTGGATGCCACTTGAACATATACTCATAAGTGAAATAAACCAGACACACATGTATAAATGTTGTATAGTCTCCCTAGTATAACAAGCGAAAAGCAGAAATACAAAAGGAAACATACAACAAGTAAAATCAATTGAGTCTGGTAAGGCAAAGTGAATGGCATATGCTGCAGGGTACTAATCAGCTTTTCTTCTAGATGGTTAACAACCTAAGTTCACAAGTCAGAGTTGGAGAAATAGAAGAGCCACAAGGCCAGCCAACATTTTGGCCCTAGCCTTTCAAGGTCAGCGAAGACTCAGGACATAGGTAAACCTGTACTGCAACATCATGAATCTCAGGTGAGCTCCAAATTTTCTGAACAAGGAGATTATGGAACCACAGAGGAAAGAGATCAAAGTTCTATTGTTCCTGGGGAGAGTCACATGGAGAGAAAACTTTCTCTCAGGCTCTCTTTGAGAGCAAACTGGTCAAGCATTGGCTGTGACTCATCCACATGGATGACACAGACAAAATATCTACAGAATAAGCTACAGGATTACAAGATAAACCCTTAGGGGACTTCACTGACCTCATAAGAAACATAAAGTACATGTGTTTGTATATAAGTCTTGCTCTATCTAGGTCTTAACCATTCAGCAGAAAAGTATAAAAATGAAGTGTACATCACGGGGCTGTAATATTAAATTGAGCTGTAAATGGCTATGGTCGAAAACTTCTTTGGATAACTCACCATTGTTGTGCAATGCTGGACTGTGTAGGACTGTGTTGTCGAGTTCAAACACCTAAGTTAGTTGAATGTCAATGGAGTGTCCACTTTTGAGAGGTGTAGACAAAGGAAGGGGCATAGAAAGGAAGAATCATGATGTGTGTGTATAGACAGTACAGTGGGGATAGATAACACTGTGCTTCTGCATAATCCTATGAGAGATAGTATTTGCAGTAATGGTGGTTGGACAGGATATTACGTCAGCTTCTAGTAGTATAGACAGCCAGTAGGAAAATAACAATGTATAAAGTATTAATTATTGAATCTTTGTGGCCTGGAAGCTGAAATTCTCCTTTGGTATTCCCCATCAGTGCTGGGATTACAGGTGTGGCCTCCTACAACTAACTCAACTGTTTAAAGCTGTTTAAATCTATCATTAATAGTTGGTGATTTTATATAGTTCCATTGAAATTCACATTTCATGGTTGTTTATTGATATATTCATTTTTCTCTTTTCCTTTTAAATTGGGTCCAAAGAAACACTCCATTTGCCTTCATAATCCTGCTTGCAAATACATCAGTATTTTAAGTATGTTCACATTCAAGAACAACAGAATGTAGCATACTTTGCTACGTAAAAAATTCTGTCCTTACTGAGTGAAAATTTATTGGGATTGGCTGAAACTGGAAATAGGTCACATGTGTGAGGGTAGGACAAGACCTCAGTGCCAAAAGCACTCAAACTGTTTCATTGTTGAGAAAAACATCCTGCCTGGATAATTTTGGCTATTAACTGCTAGGGAACCTTGTGTCTCCTGATGCTAACTCTGCACAGCCATAGATAAGTGCTCCTACTGTTGTTCTTTGACATAGGCAAACTGAGCACCACCTGACCCAGCTCTTGTCTTCTTGTCTATCTTTTCTCCATTCTTGCTGTGTTTCTGCCCTGTGTACACCGAGAGACCAAGGAGTCCCTGTGTTTGGCACCCGTAAGAGTAAGAGATAAGTGGGCAGCAGGAACGCTTCAGATGAGCATGCAACAGAGGAGGCAAGTGAATTGGTTAGAGCCAATATGAAGCACAGACATGAAGATGACACTGGCGCATCAGTGTAAAGTGTGGGGGTGGAGGCTCCCTAGGACCAGCTATTGTATCATTAGGGCCAGAAATGTGTTGACTAGGGCCAGAGAAGTAAATGAGCTTAAAGAGTGAAATAACTTTGAGAGAAACTAAAAGGAAAGTTATATAGAATTAACAGTTTGAACAACCACAGATGTTTATATATGTATATAAAAATGTTTGTTGTTTTCTTGGTTCTTGTATTTAGCTTACTTTTTGAAACTATTATGAAGCATTTAGCATAGAGTACTATTTAAAAACATTTCCCAAATGGGAAAAGGAGGACAAAGCAAAGGTATTGCAGATAGAGCTTGTACCCTCTGGCTTTGCTCAGTTAGAAGAAAATGGAAAAATTCTTCTAAATTCCAAGTGTCTAGTTTCCAGAAGCATGGAGGCACCATGAGGGCTTGGGGCATAAGCTGGGTTGAGGAAGGGCTCCATGTTGTCGCCCTAGGCAGACCCAGCTGGGATACGTCAATCACCTGTGTATCCACATGACTGTCCAGCTGTGGTGGCTGGTGTGGGCCATGAGCTACAGGAGTGTGTGCCTGGGTTAAGTAGGAGGGTCATGACTATGGCATGCTGTGCCTTGGGATTCTCTATGCACATTGTTGGCAATGAATATTTGTCAAGTTCAAGATAGTGCCTATCCAGGGAAAAGGAAAACATTTAGTGGTCAGAGTCAAAATGACAACAAGCAAACACAGTGCCTGTGGCTACAGGGCCATAGCTCCTGCTGCTTGGGGAAGGAGAATTTGGGTGAGTAGGCCATTACCAATGCTAGCAGCTTGCCCTGCCCTGAGGCAACAGAGCAAAAGGGGCAGCCAGAGGCAAAAATCCAATAAAGAGATGGCCAGCTTTTTCTTTGTGTCATTGATATTGATTATACAAGGGAAACCAAAATTATAGTTCAGTTTACTCAGACCACTGTTTAAATCACTCCAGATTCTCCTATCACTCAGTTGGTCACTCTTTCTTTGGCAAAAATTTTAAAGTGATAAAAAATAAAAAGGATATATTGGGTTAGAAGGAGAATGAATTATTTAAAAGAAAACACTTTTAAAGGGCTTTCAAAAACAAGTGCGGATGCTTCTGGATAGGGCAGCTACAGATCCATAGTTGCAAAGGTGCTAGATGGCTGACCTGGAAGGGCACAAGGGGCCATTCCACCAGGAATAGAAGGCTTTTTTCTTTATTAAAACTGAAATTAGAAGATAATCTTTTATCTTTTCCTTTTAGGTGATTGATTTAAAAGGTTGTTTCCATACTCAAGATAAAAAGTTTGCATTAAAAAACATGTTTCCTAAGATTTGTACAGTAACGGGGGTATTTAAAATGATTACTTACAGTTCTCATGATTCCTAATAAGGTTGACTGCTTGTTTTACATTCCTAAATTAAAATTAGCATAAATAAGCTTTGATGCTTTACAAACAGATGTAGAGCTTTGGAGTACAATCTAAAACCAGTAGGGTGTAAATAGTTGCTTGATTTTGGCAACCCATATAAATAATGGCAGGCCTACTGGTGGCATCCCAAGGGTTATAAGCTACGATACTTCTCTTCATATTTGGGCTAACTTACCCAACAAAGATATACTGTGTCCAAAACTGTTCAGATCAACCCAAAGCAATTTTCAGACTTTATTTGGTAATATTAATTGACTCCATCCAGATTTTGGGCTAATTTCTCTGGTGTTATTGTCATTATCCTTCTGATAAGTTAGATTAATTTGCTTGTTTTCGTAGATGGGTCACAGGGCCCTTGCCTGATAGCTCAGTTATTTAAAGCATCGCTTGGGCAAATGCAGGGAGGTGCATTGGACCGCGGTTTGATTCTCAGCTCCAGAAGGTGCACCAGACCTACCCTTAAGGCAAGCTGAAGTAGAAAAAACAATCCTTCATAGATGGATTAAAGGAAGCTATGTGATTGCTTCCCCTTCCAAATATTTGGGAGGGATTTATCACTGTACAATTAAAATTCAATTACAAAATAAAAGGGAGAATCAATCCCTCCCACTTCACTTGTCAACATATATCATTAAATTTTTAAAATTTTACAAAAGATGAAAGTACAGCAATAGTAATATAATCCTATCAGGTAAAGCAAAGCAAACAAAGTAAAAGCTAATCTGGTGTAGAGAGTTTGCTTGTGATTTATTAGAGAATACTGAGTGACCTATTTGGGTACCAGAGTGTGTTGTCAGGTTGTATCATGAAGCCCGATCTGGAGAAAAAGTTAACAACAGTGAGGCTAGATCTGACTTGGGACCTATTGAAAGAACTGACAAAATTGAAACCTCAGGTCAGAATAGGTCATAGAATATACAGAGATAGTTGAGCTGAAAGATACCGTATTTCTTAAGAGAAATTAAAATATATATAAAACTACATATTAATTTCAGATAAAACATTCTATCCCTTACATTTTTTTCTGATAAGAGAACTCTGCTCATTGATGGATAACTAAACCTGACTAGCCTATAATTATAAATTTCTAAAAATTATAATAGAATTACTACAATTCAGTTTGGTGAAGAATATATATGAGTGCACTCTGATTTTGTAGAGATTTTTTTAGTGTGTTCCACATATTTACTTATATGTTTGCACATCTTTCTGTGAATAGCTGGTCCTCTTTTTATTTGAGATCAACAATTTTTCTTTTAACACTTGTTCATACACATAATCTAGGTTACAGACTTAAAACCATGCTTCCTGCTGACTTACAGGCTGGTCTAAGTGATAGCAAATTTATTCTATGCACAGGTCATCCAAAAATTAAGCAAATTACACAAAAATTCCTTAAAGTTGGGGGAAAGATTATTGAACAGAGCTCAGTGTCCAATAATTTTTCATTAATAAGGAGCCCCCAATAATGTCCATTGTCTCTTGGGAGATAACCCAAATAATTTGATTATTGCAAAAAAGTAGTTTTTCAAATAAATTTACAATAACGTCTCATAGGAGATGCTCTTGGTACATAACTAAATTAAGAAACAAAAGTTTTCACATTTGTATAGAAACTCACTAGTGTTAATCTCATGGTACATTAAATATGTTCATGATTCCAGATGTGCAGGTCTTATAAAATGTAAAATAAAGATTACTTATTGTGATAAGACTTCCTCTCAGATTCAGACCTTTGCCTTTAACAAAAACTTGTGATGTATATCCCATTAAAGAATGAGAAAATAGAAAAAAAGCTTCTCATTTATTGGATAGAGATATGGGCTAAAAAGTTTTTGTCTAAATGAAAATTTAATTATGATATAAAATGCTGTCAGGATTGTAGCGCTCCAGAGTTATGTGTGGTTTTGATTTCTAAATTTCTGTGTAAAAATATGTAACTTCTATCTCTTAACATTCTATAAGGACTTAAATAAGATAGCCATGTCTGTTAGAAAATAGCAGTTCACTTTATGTCTAAGGTATTTGATATTCAGAGAAGATAGTAATGTTAAGCTTACTGCCTCCATTACAGGGTAATGTTCTTAAGCTTCTCCTCTGGATGTTTAACAACTGAGGTTTGGAGACAAAATTAGAGAAATGCAAGGGCTGAGAGGAAAGCCAGTACTGTGGCCCTTGCCCTCTGAGGGCAATGAGGGTTCAAGACATTAGAGAACTGCTGCCATGATATCCTATAACTCAGTTGAGTCCATAATTTTCTGATCAAGGAGATTATGTGACTACAGAGAAAAGTCCTCAGTGATACATAGTGTGCCTAAGGAGAGTCACCTGGAAAGAAAAAAAATCTCTCAAGTTTTCAGAGAAAGCAACCTGGCCAAGAAATGGCCATGACTCATCCAGATGGCTTACACTGACAGGTGTAACAGGTATCCTTAGTCTGATAGGTCTGTGCCCATGCAGAAGTCCACTGAGTTGAGCTGACGTGGTGTGGGAATCCCAGACTAAATACATGCCACTCATATACTGATTTCCATCTTATTTCCCCTGGTTAACTTCCTAGTGTTTTACCTGAGTGTGCCAGGCCACCCCCAATCAGCACCTGTTACAACACTCCACTGCCTATACAAACCCCACTACCATACAACCCTATAAATTTTTTGTTCCCCTACCTCCTCCCTGAGAGGCTTGCATCTCTTAGGCAGCCCTCTCACATCAAGTAATAAAAGTGGTAAATGTAAATATCAAACATTTCTTTACTACTCTACAGTTTCCAAGGTAAATCCCGATGAGATGTTATGGACCTTGATAGATTACAAAAAGTTAAAATTAATACAGGTCTTGCGTTAACTTGATCTTATGCAAAAAAACATAAACATGATGTGTGAAAAAGTAATGCCATAATAATATGCTAGCTTTAAAAGATTCAAATCACTAACAACTTCTGGCAATTGGGAGCTATAATGATATATCATTAGTGTTATGGATTATTGGGCTATGTAGGTAAGTTTCTGTATGCAAGTATCAAAAATCTCCTGGCTTTAGGAATGAAAAGGTCTTATACAGAGCTCTCCAAACACAGCTTCTCCAAGTGCAAGGGCACATCATTTAGGCAACAGAACAGGAAAGGGAGAGATTTTGAGAGCAGCTGAAGCAGGAAATTGATCCTATGTGGGAGGGCAGGACTAGGCCTGATTGCATAAAGCAATCAAGCTATCTCAGCCTTGAGAAAAACATCTTGCTGGACAATTTCAGCTATTAGCTATTATCACTAGGCAATCTGAGTCTCCTGGTACTACCTTTGCCAAGATATAAATAAACATCCTTACTGTTGTTCTTTGGGTCCTTTGGTACTTAGGCAAACATCACCACCCGACCCAGCACTTGTCTTCTTCTCCATCTTTTCTTCACTCCTGTTGGCAATTCTCTGCAGGACACAAGGAAAGGCCAATGAGTTCCTACAGTGCATTCTCATTTCCCTATTCAGGTCCTCAGGAGCTACTATTTTACTCCATTTTTAACAGTTTGACGATTTTAGTCACATCTCTGTGGTGTTTAAACTCAGAAGTCCAGTGGAATGGGTTAAGTAAGGCCTAGAGAACTGATAAATAGTACCTGTGAATGTGTCTGTGGGGCTGTTCTCAAAGGGATCAGCATTTGAGTCAGTGAGCTGAGCAAGCAGGATCTTCCTTAGGCTGGGCCTGCGCAGATCAGCTGAGGGCCTGCATGGAAAAGGCAGAGGATTTTAGGTGTACTTCTCCTGGGGCTGCCACACACCCCCTCCCCTGCCCCTGGACAACATACATCCAGGTACTCCTTGGACTTGAACAGAGACACGGTAATGGTGTGATAGGATCTCTAGCTTGCAGAAGGTTTCTTGGGGGACTTCTCAACCTTGAGGCACACAGAAGCCATTTCCCCTGGAAAACCTCTCAGAATTCTCCTTATATGTCTTCTTTATGTGTAGAGACTCCTGACTGATATATTCATACAAATGAGTCACAGTCTTTATCTTTTGTGATTAGCTTATTTCATTTGTCCTAAACAAGTTCAGATTTTTTCACTCTGTTACCCAGACTTGCATTTTTAAACAAAGTACCTGGGGAAATGAACTTAGATAACAGTCATGTTTATTTACATAACTCACATTTTAGAGCTTTGGGCTTGGCATTTATGACTATCTATTTGGGCCTTTGGTGAGCTTGACATCACGGGAGGTGCGCTTTCAGAGTTAGTGTTCACATTGGCAGCCAGGAAATAGGAAAGGAGATTGATGGGAGCCCCAAACCAATATAGAGGCCACATTCTAAATGACATAAGGAAATCTCAAAATGTCCAAGACTTCAAGGACCACAAGGCCTTCCATTTGATGACTGTGTGGACTAAATCTTAAACATCGAATTTTTCAGGGATACTCAAGTGTACGCTAGCATCTGTGATACAATGTGTGATGGCCACTCCCTATATTTTAAAAATCTGAATCATCTTCTGCCATATTCACTTGTACATATCTATTTACTACAGATTGTTCATTCATTCCTTCATTCATTTTTAAAAACTCATCTGCCAGGAGACTTCTGGTTAAGAAGTTACTTAAGCCTCTTTTCTATGGTGACAAATGTTTTAAGAGAGATTGAGGGTGCAAATATCTCTTCGTATCCCCTTTTCAACTATTTTGGATATATATCCAAACATTGGATTGCTGGCTCATAGCATAATTCAAGGGGCCACTGTATTATACCCTATGTCAGGGAGAAGATTTTGCATTAACACACATAGTGGAGAAAGCTTCCAGGCTTCTCTCCCTGTCCTCCACTGCAGATGTCAGAGGGCATCGCACTGCGGGTGTGAAGTGTGCTTCTCTCCTGACAAGATATGATCAGCACATTTTCATGTGACTTGGTCACTTGTACAAGTGCTTGGCAGAATCATTTATTAAGTCCTTTGCTTATTTTCATGTTTTTTTCTTTTTTAAACTAGAGGAATTCTTGACCTATCCTTAATTTTGTTGCCTGTGCTTTTAGTGTCATATAAAAGAAATCATTCCCAACCTTAGTGTCATGAATCCTTCCTTCTGTATTTCTTTTCAAAGTTCTGTCATTTTATGTCTGACATTGAGGACTTTAACCCACACATTGTGTTAATTATTGTATGTGGATGAGGTAGTATCCAAATTCATTCTTCATGTTTTCACAATACCACTGGTTGAAGACTGGTTTCTTATTGTTACACAGTCTCAACCCCCTGTCACACATCATTTAGCTGTAAAGGGTTAACAGAATTCTGTGCCTTAACTGTGGGAAATTATTAAAAAACACCTTGTGCTTCCTGTTATCTACTCTAAGACATGTGTTCTCCCTCTCGGCTCAAGGCTGTTCAACAATAAGTCACTGTTTCTTGTCTAGGCAGCAAACTCCTTCCCTAACCATCTCCTATAACATGGTCAGCTTAAGATGTATCTTGTAAAATATGCACTTATCCCTAAACTATGAAAGATTTTTAGTTATGAACAGTTTGCAGTTGTGTCAAGTGAATGTATTCTTCTGTTGTGCTGTGCTAGATAACAAATTTGCTTACCAAACTGGATATGATTTCTGTTACAAATATCCCTCTGCTATCCATGTTCAGGGGCCGATCAGTCTTCACCTGTGTGAGAAATGGCTGACAGGCATGAGCTCAGTAAATAAAAGGCTCTATTCAAATTTCTATCTGGCTGATGTGGTTCCTATGCAAAAGGACCTATAACATTAACCATGAACATGAAAGTTCATTCCCTGATTCTCTTCTCTGCTGCACTGGTCCTATTGCCTGTCTTTCTGCCAACCACCCTGGTTTTGATATTGCGGTAGTTGATACATTGTGTCAACTTGGCTGAATTGGCTCCAGCAGTTCCTGGCGTGGGGGTCCAGCCCAGCAGGTGGGCAGGGCCCAACCTGGGGTGCTACTTGGCCAGCACTGGGGTGTGAGTGGTTCAACCCCACTCTGGGCTGCCCCAGAGTGACTCAGCACAAAAAGCGCATATAAAGGAGTTAAGGAAGCCTTCCTGGCCGCCATGACCCCTTTTCTTGGAGAAGTCCCAGTTTTCAGAGGAGCTACAATCTTTGTGGTGGAGCAGCAGTCTTCACAGTCAGCGTAGGAGGAAGAGAGAGGCTTGATGGAGGCCACAGCTGCTGCTCCTCCTCTGCTCTTTATTGTTTTTCGCTTCCATGAACTGCTGTCATTTGCCTGGGAGTCAGGGGAGTATGAACTAAGATCTCCACAAACTGTCAGCTAAATAAACCTTTCCTTCCTTCATTTTCAGTGTTGGGTATTTGTCCCAGCAATGACTAAAAAGTAACTAAGACAGATATCTATGGTTTTGTACTAGATTTTGATCTCAGGAAGTGTCTAGGTGTCAACATGGTGTGAATGTGTCCCCCTGAGCTGAGGCAGCAAGCAGCATTGAGGTGGTGAAGCGAGTAGGGCAGGACCTAGAGGGCAGCCCTTAAAACACGGTGGCACCATGCTCACAAGTGAGTTTGTTTTGCTTAATACGAGCTCAGTGACTCATGGGGCTGATTAGTCCTTGAAAAGCAGCTGCTGTACGGGAAGTGGCACCCGCCCTCCATCCCTCTTGCGTCCTATCTCTCAGGCTGGCCTCCCCTTCTTGCATCTGCTCTCAGTAAGATGCTTGCACTGTGCTGTGATGCAGCCAGCAAACCCTCAGCACAGCTGCTAGCTACCGATTCAGTGCTCTTCCACCTCCTCCTGAACTCCGTGATAAGTAAAATTCTGTTAAACATATACTATTTGCCACCAGAGATTTTGCAGCAGCAATAAAGGGGCAAAGGAAAAGCAAGGCCACTACATTTGTTCTTGGATACAAAAACTTTTCCTTTGAAGTCCCAGAGACTTCATGAATTTTTTGAGTTCCTTTCATTTCTGTAAAAAATGCCACAGGGATTATCTCTGATATACTCTGCTTTTATTGTTTTGTTCTCCACTGGAGATTTCTTCCTGACGGATAAGCAGCTATGATCTCAACATTTCCTTATGGGCTATCTCATGTGTCTCTTGATGGTTCTGTGTGCTGGGTCAATTTGATGGGTGGGAAGCAAAATTGGTCCCATTCCTTCATAGCTCTTCAGAGCACCTGGATGTGCTACATCTGAGCCTTCTTCAGGGACAGAGGCAGCTCATGCAGTGCTGGCTCAGTGCAGGGCTTCTCTTGCCTGTGTATTTTGCTGGAAAAACTAGAAGGTGACTCAAGACTATTTCATAACCCTAAAGAAAGCAGACTGGGCTCTTAAGAGGTTTAGATGGAAGAAAGAAATAAGCAGTGGCCAGATTGCTGTCCAGTGGCTTAGTGGACACCTTGCAGATTCCTGTCAGCCTCTGGGTATCACTTTCAGTGAGGCTGTGACACTCATATAAAAGACTTGTTTACAGGACTAGCTTAGCAGAACTATCTTGGACTGACAGAAAATCAAGAGCAAGAGATTTGCCTGATTAAGATGGTTTCTTCACTACTTTAAACATCAATTGGTTCTAGGAACTGTCGATATGCCTGTCTTCATGCCTGTGAAGTGCACAGGATTGAGAAGCTTGAGACCGCAGGGCCCATGATATTTCTAGTCCTCAGAGAGAAGAGGGCTGAGCTTCTAGACCAGCGTGCATGTGCCTTCAGTTGGTGAGCTCCTTCTGCACTGGCTCCTGATATTGTGTCTTTAAGTTGAGAGCCTTAGAAACTGAGGGATACAGAGAGGAGAAGGTAAGCACAGGCCTTTATGGAGGTAATTTAATGCATTTCACCTGCCCAGGGTGGTGTATATACCTGGATCTAAAGAGAACATGTTGAGGAAACCACATGCTGGGAAGAAAGAAGGTGGTGAGCACCATCTTCCATTTCACAGTTCTATAGAATGTTCTGTGGTAGGAGTGACCGTCAGGCACAGTGCAGCACAGAGGAGGGACCCTCATGGAGTTTTGATATCTAAAACCACACATAAAGGTTGGCACATAAAGAGTCCATGTGAGGAAGCAAGTTGGGCTCTTCATCAAATCTGTGTACCTGTAAGGCTTTGTGAAATCAACACATTTGCCTTGAGCTCTATGTGGGGCATATTCAACTTACAGACTTAATGAGTCAAAGGCAGCTGAAAAATTCCTGGAGTGTGGAGTTGATCCTGAAGAACAATTTCCCTCTAATGTGCCTTCTTCAGAAACACGGAGCAGAACTTAGAGACCATTGTAGTCATCATCTCAGAAGACATAGCTGAACATACACTAAGGGACAGACTTTCAATTCTCTACTGAAAGACCTTAGTCAGAACAAATTAGGACTGCTTGGCAAGCACAAGGTCCTGAATTTGAACCCTGATACCAAAAACAAACAAACAAACAAACAAACAAAAAAACCAACCAAACAAACAAAAGCCCAGAACAAATTAAGGGGCCTCTCTGTGCTGTTTCCATGTTGTCATAGCAGACTCTCTTTGCTGAGTTGGCTTTTCCTAGTTTCTGTACTATCAAATATTGTCTTCCCATTATGAGAGTTTCCAAGCCAGCTATTATTGAAAATTTTTATATTTATGTATATGTTTAAAAAGGCAATAAATTCTTACAAATGAAAGCACAAAGGAGTTGGGAGAGTAATCATTATTTCAATTCTTACTTCAACTGTACAGGTACCTATCTATTGTGATCATGGATGATGGTTTATTTTAAATTTTTACCATAGGTAGACAATACCATATGCATAGATTCATTATTTTCTAAATACTGTCATGGGAATCTTATACCCATTTTGTTATTTTTGTACAGATGATAACACCTTGGAGATGTTCTCATATCATAAGCATGAATTATTCTGTCATACTACTATGTTCTCATATTAGTGTTAATGAAAGGTGCCTCTTTCATTTTAGTGATGGTAAAGTATTCCTTTCGAAGTATGTGTCCAGATTTACTTACTGGCAGCTAAGAAAGGAACTTTATTTTTTATTTTATTTTTTTAAATAACATTTATTTTCAACTAAGAAGTTTTCTTCAGGACATAACTAAACTTTGCCATCAATCCCTACCCCACCTTAGAAGATTAGTACAGTGAATACTATAAAGCAGATAGGAGCAAGCTGAAGTACTGGAACCCACGTTGACAAGGAATAACTTCCATCCGATCATCACAAAAATGTTTTTTTTTTTTTTTTTTTTTTTTCCGGAAAGAATGCACCAAACACATTCACATTTATTTTCTTTTTTTGTTTGTTTTTTGTTTTTAAAGCAAATGACAGAGACCCAGTTTACCAGCTTTTAGAAACCTAAGCTTAACATTACACATTTAAACAATTGTCAAAACTTTACTAAGTTGCCAGCATCCATGCACAACTAGAAAACATCCTTAAATTTGTACTGA
>PVKA01046999.1:0-14590 GCA_004027165.1 Ctenomys sociabilis | reverse complement strand
GAAATAACCAAGATGTCCATCACATGAGGAATGGTTGAAAAAGATGTGGTATTTCTATATAATGGAGTATTACTCAGCTATTAAGAATGATAAGTTTGAAGCATTTATACTGAAGTGGATGCCACTTGAACATATACTCATAAGTGAAATAAACCAGACACACATGTGTAAATATCATATAGTCTCCCTAGTATAAGAAACGAAAAGCAGAAACACAAATGAAAATGTACAACAACAACTAAAAAGAATTGAGTCAAATAGTTAGGGCAAACTGAATGTCATATGCTGCAGGGTACTAATCAGCTTTTCTTCTGGATGGTTAACAACCTAAGTTCACAGATCAAAATTGGAGAAATAGAAGAGCTGCAAGGCCAGCCAACGTTTTGGCCCTAGTCTTTCAAGATCAGTGAAGACTCAGGACATAGGAGAACCTGTACTGTAACATCATGAAACTCAGTTGTGCCCCAAATTTTCTGATCAAGGAGATTATGGAGCCACAGAGGAAGGAGACTGATGATCTATAATGTGCCTGGGGAGAGTCACATGGAGAGAAAACTTTCTCTCAGGCTCTCACAGAGAGCAAACTGGTCAAGCATTGGCTCTGACTCATCCACATGGATGACACAGACAAAGGATCTACAGAGTAAGGTACAGGACTACAAGATAAACCCTGAGGGGACTTCACTGACCTCAACAGAAACAAAAGATACATCTTTTGGTATATAGGGCTTGATCTATCTCTGTCTTAACCATCCAGCAGATAAATATAAATATGAGGTATATAATGCAGGGCCATAATAATAAGTTGAGCTGAAAATGGCTGTAATCAACAACTTCTCCAGATTACTCACTATTATTGTGAAATGCTGGACTGTGTTGGATTGTGTCGCTGAGTTCAGGCACTTAAATTGGTTTAATGACAATGGAGTGCCCGTCTTTGACAGGTCTAGACCAAAAAAGGGGTATACAAAGGAAGAATCATGATGTGAGTGTATAAACAGTACAGTTAGGATAAATATGCCGTGCTTGTGCATAATTCTATGAGAAGCAAGACTTGCACTAATAGTGGTTGGACAAGATATTACGTCAGCTTCTAGTACTATGGACAACCACTAGAAAGATAACAAGGTAGAAAGTACTAATTATTGAATCTGTGATATAATTCAGCTATAAAAAATAATATAAGTATATAGCTACACTCTCTTAATTCACTGATTAGAGACATCTGCTATAATAATGTCCATAAGTATAATATCATGTGTGCACCTTGTATGATACCAAAACTTTATGAAAACAGTATGCAATGTATTAATTTATCGGATCTATCCTGTTAATTTGTCTTGAAACTGTCTCATTGCTATTTGTTCTTCAATTAAAAAAAGAAAGAAAGAAAGAAAGAGCTTCAGTATAGACTACTGAGGGGAGGTCCTACCTCTTCACTTAGTAGGTGTGTGATGTTGGGTAATTACATTTTTGCTTGAATTGCATGTGAAATGGAAATAATTATATATGTAGTTGATTTATAAGAATGTTCTGAGGCTAAAAAGAAATTAATAGATATAAAATATAAGAATTTTGGGCATAGTTAGATTTCAGTTGTAATCAGCAACTGCAGGGTAGCACCTTAGAGCAAGGACTATGAAGATGAAATAATTGGGGTGCAAGGTCTCAGCTCTCCTCAGAGCAGTCACAGGCAGGGTGTATAAAGAGGAGATTAACATATCAGTTACCTGATCCAGCAATCGTGGTGAGTTGAATCCTCTCCAGTGGGGGAGCCCATTTGACCCAAAATGAGTATTGCCCTGTTAATACCATAACCTGGGGGAGGGGATATTTCCATTCTTCCTCTTTTTTTTTTTTTTTTTTTTTTTTGGCAGAACTGGGGATTGAACTCAGGCCTTTGCGCTTACCAGGGAAGCACTTATTCCACTGAGCCATCTCCCCAGCCCCCAATATTTCCATTCTTAATACAGGAGATTACTCTGGAACCGATAGTCCATTAGTGCTTGAAAACACCTCCTACCTGGGCAATGCCTTGGATGACCCGGAAGACAATGAGCAAGGCCACTCCAACATCAGCTGCCAGCGGAAGGAAGGGCGTCAGGACAGAGGAAAGAAACAAGCCAAAGCCAGCCACATACTTGGCTCCAAATATCCCAGCCACGTAGCCAGTGGGGATCAGAGCCAGGAATGAGCCGTAGTTGAGGCAGCTGAGGAGGACTCCCCGGATTTCAGGACCTCAGTCATAAACAGAGGCCTGGCAACGAAAGGAGCCTCACTGTTCATCTTTGGTGAGAAGTGGACCTCTGATTGAGAAGTAAAAAATAAGGACAATTTTTCCCCTTTTACTTCTCTCCAGTTCTTTCTGTATTTTATCTTAATTCTTTGTCTTTTTGAAACAGGGCCTCACTATGCAATTCAGGCTGGCCTTGAGCTCATTTTGTAGCCCAGGCTGGTCTCAAACTCTCAATGATCCTCCTGCCTCAGCCTCTCAATTGCTAGGGATTACAAGTGTGCGCTACCACACCCAACCTCTAATTCTTTAATATACAAATTTCATAAAAGAAAAAAGGTATGTGCCCCACATTTTCATTCCTGTCATCCTGAAACAAGTAGCTTATCCATTAAAATATGAAAAGCTGTCCTACAAAAACCCACTACTATGATGAACTACTGGACTATATTGGAATATTTTGCTGAACTCATGCACCTACAATATTTAAATGATAGTGGAATACCCATCTTTGACAAAACTAAGCAAAAAAGGGGATACAAATAAAGGACCATTTTATATCTGTGTATTCAAAATAATTAGGATAGATATACAGCTACTTTCTTGTAACTCAAGAAGAAATATTTGTTCTAATAGTGTTTGTGGACAGGATATCACGTCTGCATCTCATACAATGAATAACCACTAAGACAACAATATGCAATGTATTAATTATTGAAACTGTCCTATTAATCGGTATTGAAACTGTCTCATTGCTATTTGTTTCTTAATAAAATTATTTTAAAAAATATGAGAGGCTTTGGCGGTACAAAGCTAATGAAGAAAGAAGCATCATAGGCCATTAAAAAAAAAAAAAACCAAAAAAAAAAAAAACACCAAAAAAAAACCAGGTGACTTCAGGCCGAGGCTCAGCTTGCTTATTTTGAGAAGGGAACAGAAATGACGGTTATTCCTCAGGTGATTAGCAGCCCATAAACTCCGCTAAAGCTGAGATGTTCATCTCACCTCGACCTGCCCATGCGGTGGTCAGGGCACACAGTAGGTGCTTTGCATATTTCCTTTATTTTTTAATGTATGAGTTATTTAATAAGGTTTTTAAGAAGAACTTCAGAACACTAATTTGTGAGGATAAATCCCATTTGTCAGAGCAAAAACAGATTGCAGGTAGCCCTGAGGAGCAGCTTTGATTTGTGCTCAAATCTGTGAGTCCACCGCTTTCTGATCTACCTGGTATTGCTCTGAATTCTGGTATCTCTTTCTTGGTGTTGAAGATCTCACCCTCCTGGTGCCTGGGCTCCTGCAGCTTCTTCTTCTTGAAGTAAGCAAGCATCAGTGAGGTGTTTGGGGATTTTCACGTTGCTGATGTCAATTTTTGTAGAGGTGGCAATGACAAATTTCTGGTGTATTCTTCATAGAGGAACACGATTAAGGCTAAGAGGCCCAGTAACAAGTAGCAAGCCACTGGCCAACTGCTTCAGTGACACCTCTTGCTTCTGTGACGCCCAGTGAGGAAGACCAAGATGGTGCTGGGAGTGATGCTGGCTTGAAGTGTCCTCACGTGCTGACTGCAAAGTCTCTTGCTGTGGCTCAAGAACTTTCGAGGCACATCTTCAGTAGTGTAGTAGCATCTAGGCATTTTTTTTTTTTTTAAGTTAAACCACCTGGGTACCTCCATTCTTGTCCCTCAAACCAGTTTTATGATTGAAGCAAGAACTTTCTCCTTCTTTTTCTTCTCAACCTTTGGTTTAGCAGCTGTGTACTTTCTCTTGTACAAAGCCTTTCTGGAATACATAGTGGATCAGGAATATCTACCAATTTCTCTAACCAGGATGGGATTCTTCACCTTACCCACTCCCCCCCTTTTTTTTGGCGGCAAATAATTTATTTCCAAATAAGCTCCCATTCACAGAGGTTAGGGATTAGGACTTGCACATCTTTCAGGAGCCTCAACACAACCTTTTGTGTCAAGCCTGCCCTGAACTGGCTCTTGGTCCCCATACCTTTTTTACCAGTACCACTGGTAGAAGCCTTCTGGGCTTTGGGCTTCTTCTCTTTAGTGTCTGGCTTCTCAATTTTTTCACCCTCCGTCTTGCAAGATGGGAAAGAGAACTAAATTTCTGGCTTCCTGTCTATCACTTTGTGGATTTCTATAAGATGAATGAGGGTACAGGTCTTAGCAGAGTGATTAGTTCAAGAAATCTCAGCCAAAGAGCTGAGCGTGTAGTTCAGTGGCTGTGCACTTGCCTAGAATCTTGGAAGCTAGGATTTCCATCTCCTGCACTACAAATAAAGCAAAACAGCAAGCAAATGAAATTGGCTAAAAATGCAACCAAGCAGAACCCAGGACGGGTTCCTGTGGGAGATGTGGGGGTCAGAGGGAAGACAGTGTTAACTGGTGAGCCCCCCACCCTGTCTCCCCATGGAGCAGATCAGCTTTTATCAAATTGGTGCCAGTGATTCATCCCTGAAGCTGTGCATTATTCAAGACTAAATTTCCCAGGGGGATAAATGTAAAGCAAGATCGGTATTATTTCAAAATTGGAGCATACGGTTAGTCTTTATTAATATTTTTCAATTGCCTGATTTCCAAGTCACATAATGCAAATTTGCATAAAATGGGAGATACTGTTTTCTAGTTCTGAGCAAGGCGGTTGGACTGAAAGATTTCTAAACATTACAAAGTTCACACCTTTGTACTGGCCTTCGTATCCCATTGGAGGATACAGTTGAAGGTGAGGTGGACTGTAATCACTAGATATTAACAGTAGCTAAAGTATCAACATTGAGGAATGATTCTCTTTAGCAAAATTACCGCTGATTCTGAGTTATTCTAGGGAGCAACATAAATTATTGAAAAATTAATTGGCATCTTTTTTTCCTTTTCTCTCATAGCTTTAGGCTCATGGGAAAGGAATACAAAGCATCTTTCCTTTCATTTCTCTATGATCTGGCTCCAAATGCAGAGATTTTCCAGCTCCAGGGTGCACAAACATTAGCCAACAGCGGACCAAGGCCCTGCTTTGGCAAGTGCAGGGACCAGGGTTTGATCGCAAGTCCCAGCATCCCAGGGTGTGAGCCGGGGACCGAGTCCAGGTGTGGGGGAGGTGCACACCTGTAATCCCAACGCTGGGGAGGCTGAAATCAGGAGCATTACCATGAGTCTGGTCTGCATAGTGAGACCCTGTACCAAATACATAAAAACAAAGAAACAAATAAACAAAGAAAGAAACCATACACTAATAGTCCACAGCTGAAAATGCCAACTGCTGAGTCCTGCACAGGTTAACGTAGGATTCTGCATTTTTAACAGGAACTTCAGGAGACTCTGGTGTGAGTAATGAGCACCTTGGGTGTTTGGGGCCCTTGGAGGGGAATTTGCTGGCTCATCTGGGTGGTAGAGGTGAAGGTGGTGGTGACAGGTGCGCTGCTTTGCAAAGGCCCTGGCAGGTGTGGGAACACTCATATGTGAGGACGTGTCTGCTCAGAGCTGGTTGTTAGATGTATGCAGTGTCCCGCCCATGGTATGGATTCACAGTCAACCTTCACATGATGGTTTAACTTTATGATGGTGTGAAAGTGATGTGCATTCAGCAGTGGGGCTTTGGCTTTGATCTCATCCTGGGACAGCAATATACAGTACTGTTTTCTCCCGAGATGCTGTACAGGTGCAGGGAGCTGTAGTTCTCTCGCTTAGTCAGCCACGTGCTGTGTTGCTAAGCTAGGATGTTCTGTAGGTTAAGTATACTGAACGCACCTGCTAATTAGGATACTCCAAGGTTACTACTGTAGGTTGATTGGGAGGCAACCCTGTAGCAAACCAAGGAATATTTGTACTAGGGTTTCGCCACCCTCCTACACATGGATACCTAAGTTGTTTCACTATTTTTTTTTTTTTAATAAATAGTGCTTCAATATGTAACTGATAACTGTCTTGGAAGGGAAGGAAAGGGGATCTTATGACAGACATATGGATGGAAACTGCACATTAAGCCCTCTCTGCCCTTGCTCTTTGTCATGATTTATATCTAGATGTCTTTCAGAGCCTTAGGTGTTCATAGATGGAGCTTTTGGACGGTGGCTGGATATGGGTGTGATAGCTCAGTCCACTGATCAGTAGATGGGAAGGTCCACTTGGGTTTGGGTGGCACCAACCAATGGGCTTGCAGGCTGGGTGGAATAAAAAGGGGAAGGAAGGCTTGCTGTCTGCGGCTTCCTGCCTGCCCCACCATGGACTGTTTACTCTCTGTCCTGTTGCCCTGCCGGTGAAGCCGAGACTACTTACCGACATCCCCACAAACTGTGAGCTCCAATAAACCTTTCTTTCTTTAACTTGTGGATGTCGTACATTTTGCCCTAGCAATGAGAAAGTAATTAGGACACATTCCCAGCGAGAACCCTAGACTAGCTAGGTTGGCTGCAGCCAGAATCTCCTTAGAAATATAGAACCTCAGGTCCCTCTTTAGAGCTGCTGCATTAGAGCTGCGTTTTAAAACAACCCCAAGTGCTTCTCATGCCCTGAAGAGTTTGAGTAGTGCTGCCTTCCATGACCTTTCCTCCACCCCAGTCTGAGGTGCAACAGTGGCAGCAGAAAGGTACTTCCGTCCTGAGTCTCAGACGAGGAATATTTATGGGGCTCTTGGCTTTAGGTTGTATAATGCAGGCAAGGAAAGACGACCCCCGGGGCTAATGGAAAGGTAAAGTTTTTATTTCCATGCTTCCGTGGAAGTAGAACCAGTCTGTAGGATCTATCCCAAGCCTTTGGATATTCATGACCCCAGGCTGTAATTCAGCCCTTGGGAGGGAGGATGGAAGAAAGGGAAGCAATGGAAGCCTCTGGTTACTGAGTAGGAGGGTGCCTGGGCCACAGTGTAACAAGAGAAATAAGAATGGAGAATCATGGTTGTAAATGAGAGACCGATTTGGAGGAAGCATGCACGTGCGTGAGCATGCACACGCGCGTGCGCACACACACACACACACATGCTCAAGGGCTATCAGTGGACTATTCTTCAGTCAAGGCTGCACAAAGGTGGGGCCAGAACAAGAGAGAGACTTCCGTTTGTTTGCGATGCCTTCCTGCAGTCCCTAGCATGGCCTTCCCTTCCTGTACTCCTTTCCATGCAGCTGAAGAACAGCAGCACTCCTTCTGTGGCCTGGATGTTGCAGGCTGGGGCTGGCACCCAGGAAGAACTTTCCTGAGCAGACTGGGTACCACTGTTAAGGGGAACAGCACCACTTTGGGCTCTGAGGATGCTGAAGCCCGACTCTCTGGCAGTAAGGCTGCATTTTAACCCAAGGGGAGAAGGCCGAGAAGGACCCAGGTTCTCCTGAACAGTGTCTCTGTCCTGTGGGATGCTCGCTGTACACCAACAACTGGCCTTACCTCACCTCTTGATTTAATCCTCACAATAGCCAGCCAGGTATGGGCTGAAATCTCTACTAACTGTGAGTTAAATAAACTTTTCATTTCCTAATTTTGGGTGTTGGGTATTTTGCCCCAGCAACATGAGTAAAGTAACTAAGACATGTAATGGGTTATAACTGTGGGATATTACTAGGAGGAATCTTGTGTTCTCACTAAATGGATTCCTTTTATCTACTCTGGAAATCCATGTGGCTCTTGTTTTTCTATTGGGCAAAGCTGGCAGGGACCTCCAGCTCTCTGAGTGTCGCTTCCCGGCTCAAGTGAAGACCCTCCAGCCCACTAGTGCTGTACGCAGCTGATGTGTTTCTGCCCTAAGTGTGTCTTGTAACGGGCCCCATCCGGGGCAAGTTCTGCTCATCGCTAAAAACTGTGAAAACCTCCTAGTCATAAACATCTTGCAGCTGTGTCAACAAGGCTTGCCGTCAAAGGCTGTGCTTAACTCTGTTGTGGGGCTGGTTGGCGCCTCCTTGTGTGGAGTGCGGCTGGCCAGCCACCAGACCGGCTAATAGAGGCTCACCAAATTCCAATCTGTTCTGGTCTTGGTCCCAACTTAATGTGAACCCAGCAGAAGACACATGCTAAGAACCCAGGGGATGCCTGATGCTGTGGAATTGAACTCTATATGCTTTTCCCTATCCGTCCTGCAGTGCCCGCGCTAATCTGTCCTTTCCATCCCTGGTGCCTCCTTTGCATCCTTCGCTTGCGCTTTGTGGCTGTTATGAAGAAAAACCAAGGTTATTAAACATGCACTGTGATGCGCAACAGTCGATCTGATCTCTGAGCTGACAGCTGTGTGACTGACGGGTGTGTGGTCTATACAGCATGGATACACTGGACAAAAGTGTGATTCACGTCCTAAGTGGGAACAGCATGGATTGAAATTAGATTTTACCCTGATACTTAGAATCACGTGTGACTTAAAACTTACCCATTGTCCATTTCTGTCATTTCAGCTTTAATGTTTTCGGGCCACAGGTGATCATAGGTCTCAAAATCCTGGAAAGTGAACCACAGGAAGAGCGACTGCTGGATTCCCCTGCCTTCATGTCCCACAGTCTCTACGCCCTGGGTAGGCCAGTGTCCTCGCTATCCCTGGGCCCCTCCTGCTGAACTCCTAGCTCACAGCCTCCACATGTCTCTTTTGTCCAGACATTCTTCATGCAGGTCTCCTCTGGCTGCCTCCCAGCCTTCTTTCCAAAGATCTTTATCCCAGTCGCTTCTCCATGATACGGGTCCTCCATGCCTTATTTAAAACTCTTATTTCCCTTTACTCCTTTATTTTCTCCAGAGCACTTATTTTCTCCTTTTCCATATCCATCACCTGCTAATCTTGTTCGTTATCTTCTCTATCAAGACACATGTTGCTGCTGCAAGCTGGGATTTCCATTTGCCTGCTTTACTGTTGCGCCCCGGGCACCTGGGCAGGCCTTGGCTCACATTGATATTTGGCAAATAGGCAGTAAACAAAGGAAAGCATGAGTTTCCTTTTATAAAGGAGGAAACTGAGGCTCAGAATCTTGGGCCCATCACCTTGGCAAGGTCATATGGCAAGTCAGTGAGGGCTGACTCTGAAGTCCAGGCAGACTGAAGTTTGGGGGGTAGACTGCTTGGGGTTCTTTATAGGTGGGTCACCAAATAAGTACATTCCTTTCAGGGGCGGGCTTACATAACTGGATTTCAGAAGTTACCCACGCATGTGGAGTGAAGTCCCTGCCATTCCCCCTTCCTGCCAGGGAGAGGGCTACAGGTGCTTCCTGGCCATGGGAAGATTCTCTGGCACAGAGGCCCCACTGGCCCATCACCTTTCCTGCTGTTTGGTTTCAAGAGACAGGCACTCTTTTCTGAGACTGTTTGTGGGGACGTTTTCAAAGGCAAGTCCCTGTTCAGCAGCCTCCTCTCACACAGACCCTGTGACCTGTGACAGCAGGATCCTGAGCTCTGAGCTTTGTCTACACCAGGGCAATTGTGTGGTTAATTGCGCCAGAGTGTCCATTAGCTGAGATAATCGGGGAGTGAATTAACTTCTGCTTTCCTGGCTGCATTTTAAAGGCATTTTTAAATGCCTTTTTTTTTTTTTTTTGGAGCCTATGCACTCTTCAGAAATTAAATTTAGACTGTGATTTTATTACCCTTTTTATTTAATTTATCCTAACGGTTGCATTCAAGCTGGGAACCAGCTGTTGACTTTGAAAAAACATTGTTCAATTTGAAGGGAACATTTTAAAACTTAATGTAATGGCTGTAAGTGATCACTATAGCAATTATGCTCCCCAGCATTGGGTGCCATGCAAGACACGGCAGGGCCTGGGAACAGTGCTTCCGGCGGGCAGAGGGGTGGCTTGGACAGGAGGCGGGCGGTGTGGGTCCTGGGCAAAGGGATGAGCTGGCCATGTGGTGTGCACCACCCTGCGGGCTCACTGGGCTTGGGCCATGCAGAGGAGGGTTTGTCAAAGGCCCAGGTTTGGCAGAGCACACAGACCTGCCTGCTTCTTCTGGGTCCCCTGATGTCATCAGAAGACTTTGCCGCCCACTCTGCTCCTGGCCACGAAGAGGACAATAGAAGAGGAAAGAGGGGTCGCAAGGGTCTTCTTGTGCTGGGTGGGGAGGAGAGCGGGCCTCTGTGGATGTCTCTGTGCAATGTATTCTTCTGGTGAGAAGTGAGGTCCAGATTCCCTAGTCTTGTATTTTGGCTTGGTTAGGGGATGGCTTTGGGCCTGTGGGCCACTTGCACATGCCGTGTTGCTGGAGGCTGGAGGAGTCCTTGTGCATCACAGCTGGTCCTCTTTGGCTGCCATCAGACCCTGATGGGAAGAAGCCTGAGCCGGCCCGCCAGGGGCAGGCAGTGCCAGGGTCCGGCAGTGCCAGGGTCCTGTGGAGCCAACCTGCCGCCCACCTTGCTTATGAGCTGCTGAGGCCCTTCCCAGGGAACCTTGACTCATGACACAAAGAAAGGAATTGCAGTTCTAAGGATTGTGTTTTGGGAGGCTCACCATGCAGTAAACTGCTAACAGGCCCTAGATGGGTACCTGAGCTGTGCCAGGCGTTGCTCTTGGCTCTGGTGAGGTAAGGCCTTGGGGTGAGCGTAAGGCCCAGGCCCTGCCCACCAGTGTTTTGCTGGCTGGCCTGCTTCCTGCTGGGGGTGGCCCCTCTTGCTCTGTGGCTTGCTCTGTAGCCCTGCATGGCCTTGGGCTCAGGGCTAACTCCCGGCCTCTCCTTGTGTCCCAGGGGCATGGTACTCCCTATGAGATGACTTTGACAAAGGCCAAAAGGGGTAGAGAACAAAAAGTCCTTACTTCAGGACTTGTCACACAGAAACACTCATTCAGGAAGACTTCGTGACCTTGTTTCTGTGTGATGCGCAAACGACCTCTCAGTGTCTCAGTCTCCCCACCTGAAAAAGGCAGGCGTCTTGCCACCTATGACCAGCAACCTCCTCAGGAGGTTAAGGCATAAGCAATGCTCAGCACTGGGCCATGGCAGAGTCCTGTCACTGTAGTGTGTACCTGGAGTGCCCTTGGAAGTGTGATGAAGGGGTAGTCCCTTCATCACACTTGGTGTAGTTGGAAGACAGTGTGGAATTGAACTCAGGACCTGGTGCCAGGCAGATGCTGTGCTTCTCTTCCCCTCTCCTTTCCTCTCTTCTCCCCCACCCTCTCTGTGCTTTTGTGATACCAGGGGTCAAACTCAGGACCTTGTACTTGCCAGGCTGGTGCTTATATTACTAAGCTATTTCCTCAGCCCTTTATCCTGTCTTTCCACCAGAATTTTCCACCACAGTCTAACTGGAGCCCCAAACAAACTTTGATCTCTTTATAAATTGATCATTTCAGGTTTTATGAATGCAGAATTGCATTCAGAGCCATATATATATAATTTTGAGATAGGGTCTCATTAAGTGACTAAGTTTCCCAGGCTGGACTTGAACCTGCAATCCTCCTACCTCAACTTCCACAATGCAGGAATGACAGGCATGTACCATCAGGTCCAGTCTGTTGCTTTCTTGTTATTAACCATCGAGGTGGATGATGGGGAAAGTTTCAGGGTGAAGGTGTTTTTCTACCACCCAACAGTGAGCCCTCTGGGATTTAAGCAGACTGTCCCCTGTCCCTTCTGTCCTCATTGCAGGGAAGACTAGAACCATGTGTTGCCAGCCTAAGGTAGGAGACTGGAGCATGGCAGTGCAGCTGGGGCAGTTGCACATGAGCTGCCAACCTCAGATGCTTATTAACCATAAATGCAGAGCAGCAGCCCCCTAGGCCTGGCACCTGGTACCAGTCTTCTAGCACCAGTTCAAGCAGCACAGCCTGCACCTAACACCAGGAAGAAGACGTAAACAGTGGCCGCCGCTGGCTCCCTGCCGCTGCCCCCTGTCCGCGGCAGCCATTCTGCTGCAGGGCATAGCTCCTCCTGTGGGAGGGCTTGTGGAGGGCTCTCTTCTTCTGGAGCACCCCCTTCTGGGCTTCTTTGCTTTCTTTTTATCTTCTTCCTTTTGCTCTAACATAACTGTTAATCTTTCCTATTTGCCATTTATTCCGATTAATTTGTTGAATGGTACAAGGAGAGCCCGGAAAGCACTGCGGCCCCCACAGCACCTGGGAGCGCAGCCACGTGGCCTCTGGGCTTTCTGTCTCTGACCATCCGTACAACTGAGGGTTTCAGAATGGCACATGGTTTTGAAATTGCGCACGTTCTGATTGAGTGGTAATATTTGGAGATATGAATGGAAACGCTTGGTCCGTCCAGGTTGTCAAGAGCAAGTGTCACAAGGGATCAATGATGCATGCGGTACATTTGGGATAGGGGAGTAGACAGAGGGTGTTTACTGAGGAGGGACTCCTGGGGGTCCTCAGGCCCCATGGGTTGCTGGTTGCGATGTGCAAGATCTGAATACCAGCTTCCGTGCTGCGAGTACTTCTGGGTGGGAAGCAAACTGTGGTCAACTTGAAAGTCTGAGAACCGATGGAGGAGACGCTGTCTTCAAATGGCCCAGAGCGCGGAGCTTAGACTTTGCAGCCAGACAGACCCAGAGTTCCATCCCAGTGCTGTGGTTCCCCAGCTGTGTGACCCCAAGGTCATATCGTGAGTGCTGTTTGCTTAGTGCCCTGGATGCCCCATTTTGGGGGAGCTAGGTAGGAAGGTTGGGGCGCTCGTGTGACTGTCACTGGAGTTGCATGTGGAAGTGGGGCCCTTCAGTGACCTCTCTTTCCCTGACCGATGATGACTAATAGGAAAGTTCCAGTAATGACGCTCCATGTTCTTGAGACCCTCCTCTGTCTTGTGAAGGGGCCATAGGGTGGACCCCAAGGAGCAGACACCGGAGAGACTGATGCGTGTGTGTTTGGATGGGTAGTGGGCCATGCGCCCGGGTCCCGCACTTGCTCACAGGGGAAGAAGGCGTCGGCGCATACGCGGTGGGTTCTCTAGGAAGTGCTGGAGCCAGCGTTCTTTCAGCGATGCCCCACATCAGGGCTGTGGTTCGAGCTTCTGTCTCCCCTGGTTGAGATCTGCCTGTGGGACGGGGACTCGGGCAGCCACCTCTGCAGCTGGGGGACAGCAGAGGTGCCGGAGCTGGCTGCTGTGGCCTCGTGGGAGCTGATCGTTAAATGCTAGGGGATTTTTGAGCCAGCAGCTAAGCACAGCCGTTATTAAACACTGAATTATATAAATTTATACGTATTTGATTAACTAAACATATCCCTGCTTAATTGCTTGCTGCAGGCCCTTCTTAGCCGAGTTCTTGCTTGGTGTAGTCCGTCCTGCCTATAGGGGGCGGTCCTGTTAACTGGGCTGTCGTGTCCTGCTTTCCTGTCCCCCTGTGTGGCAGAAGTTGGCAAGTGCTGAGCCAGGACCTATTCATTACTTGGCTGCTTGTGTAGGCTGGAGAAAGGGAGGGGGAAAAGCCCACCGGACAGCTGGGAATTGTCTTTTGTGCCGACTGATACGGTGTGGATAGCAATAGCAGCAAAGCCTCCAGACTGCTGAGTCAGAACTGCAGCTCTACGTGGCGTATGGACGTAGAAATTTAGTGTTCTGTGAGAGTCATTTGGCCCCATGGAATTTATAGTAAAAGCATATGTTTCTATTATTTAGGAACTGTGAGCTACATATTCTTTTTAAATTTTATTTTTATGTTTTTGAGACAGGGTCTCACTATGCAGTTCAGGCTATTCTTGAACTCATTGTGTAGCCCAAGCTGGCCTCAAGCTCACAGTGATCTTCCTGTCTCAGCCTCCTGAATGCTGGGATTATAGGTGTGTACCGCTGCACCTAGCTATGCATTCTTTCTATCAGAAAAATCTATAACAAACACCCAAGGGTTTTATTCACTTTCTGATCACTGAGACAAAGGGCCCAATGGCTACAACTTCAAGGAGGAGAGGGTTACTTTGGCTTTCAATGTTGGTTTTCAGAGGGTGCAGACCGTAGTTGACAGGCTTAAAGGAAGGGAGGCTTGGAGGGAAGCCGCCGCGTCATGGTGGGTATGAAGTGGAGGGGGAGAAGCTGCAGCCTGCCCCGCCTCTGAACAGCGCACACCGCACTGAGCTCTTTGGCGGACGAATACATCGGTGAGGGCGGGCCCCCCGAGCTCTGAGCACAGGAAACTCTGGGGGACACCCTAGATTTAAGCCGTAATGCAAAGGCCGGGGTTATAGTCCAGCAGCATAAGCGTCTAGCTGGCAAGTGCAAGGCCCTGAGTTTGATCACCAGTTCCCAAAAAAAAGTTCATAATACAGACCTATATTCAATATTTTTCCCCAGAGCTTTGTTGTTAAGCACCAAACACCTGTGGAATGTATCTTTCAGCCATTATTTCACTTGGTGGAAGCAGTGACACTGAGGAAGGTGACAGAGAACAGTCACTGCCAACCCTCTATGGACATGTAATGTGACAGGGGGAGAGAGAGAGAGAGAGAGAGAGACAGAGAGAGAGA
>PVKA01046998.1:0-14591 GCA_004027165.1 Ctenomys sociabilis | reverse complement strand
AAAAAAAAAAAAAAAAAAAAAAAAAAAAAAAAAAAAAAAAAAAAAAAAAAAAAAAAAAAAAAAAAAAAAAAAAAAAAAAAAAAAAAAAAAAAAAAAAAAAAAAAAAAAAAAAAAAAAAAAAAAAAAAAAAAAAAAAAAAAAACAGAAGGCGAACAAATAAACACCCAAATGCTGCATCTCAAATGTGTAGAAAACAAAGAGAAAACCAAACCCAAAGCCCAAAGTCATTAAGAAACCATAAAGATTAGAGCAGAAGTTAATGTAATTCAGATAAAGAAAGCAATGCAAAGTGTTAACAAAAGGAAAAGTTGGTTCTTTGAAAAATTAAATAACATTGATAATCACCTAGATAACATCATCAAAATGAGGAAAGAAAAAAACTCAAATTCAAGGTATAAGGAATGAAAGCAGTGAAATTACTGCAGACTCTGTGGAAATTCAGAAGATCATTAATAGCTGCTTGGAAAATTTTTACCCTCACAATACTTAAAAACAAAAAAAAGCAGAAATAGATAATTTCCGTCATATGGATGTGTACATAGCCAAAATTCAATTTCAGATTTTCTTCAATATATTTTCTTAAAGAAACATGAAGTTTTTACTTTTGTAATACTTTGAAGGGAGAGAAAAGAAATTTAGCTTTAAAGGCAGAAAGCTTCAGTTATAGTAAGCACTTCGTAGGCACATGATCATGAGTCCATTGTTTAGTTTCTTTTCACCCCAACTGCTGTGTCTAAGTAAAGTATTATCACAAAAAATAGATAATTTCCTACATATGTACAAGTTACCAAAACTGAATCAAGAAGATATAAGTAGTCTTAACATCCCAATATCAGGCAATGTATTTAAAAATGTAACAAAAAAATTATCGACAAAGAAAATTTCAGGTCTGGATGGATTCATAGCTGAAATCCACAAGACATTTACAGAAGATATAATCCCAATATTCCTCAAACTCTTCAATGAAATTGAAACGGAATCAGTACTCTCAAAATCGTTCCTGAAGGCAAGTATTATACTAAAACCAAAACTAAAGAAAGATTCCACCAAAAAATAGAACTACAGGCCAATCTCCCTCATGAATGTAGATGCAAAAAACCTCAATAAAATTCCAGCAGGTAGAACACAGCAAATCGTCAAGAATATACAGCATGACCAGGTAGCATTCACCCCAGTGATGCAAGGATATTTCAACAGACAAAAATCTATAAATGTAATACACTATATCAATAGAGCGAATTCCAAAAAACACATGATCATCTCAGTTGATGCAGAAAAGGTTTTGACAATTTCAACACTCATTTGTGTTGAAAGTCATTCAGAAAATTGGAATAGATGGCCTCAGCCTCAATCTGATAAAAGCCATCTGTGACAATACAACAAGCAACATAATTATAAATGGGGAAAAACAAATCTTTTACTCTCAAATCATATATTGGACAAAGATGTCCTCTATCATTATTTGCATTCAATATAGTTCTGGAATCACTACGTACAAGAGAGAGAAATAAAAGGAGTAAGCATATGCAAAGAAGAAGTCACACTAACACTATTTGCAGAAAACATAATATGCTACTGGGAAGACCCAAAAAACTCAATCAAGAAGCTGCTAGAATTAATAAACAAATTCAGTAGTATATCAGGTTGCAAAGTCAATACCCCAAATCAATAGCCTTCCACTACACAAATAACAAATGCACTGAGAGAGAACTTAGAGAAACAATACCTTTTACAATAGCACTCAAAAAATGAAATACCTAGGAATTAATCTAGCAAAAGAAGTCAAAGATCTATTCCATGAAAATTGCAGTATTCTGAAAACAGAGATTGAGGAGTATGTCAGAAAATGGAAAGATAGTCCTTGCTCCTGGAAAATAAGAACCAACATTGTGAAAATGGCCATACTTCCAAAATCGTTTTACAGATATAATGCAACCTTTATCAAAATACCATCAACCCTCCCCACAAAACTAGAGAAATCAATTCTAAAATTCACTTGGAACCACAAAAGGCCTAAAATAGGAAAGACAATCCTGGGCAACAAAGGCAAGGGAAGAGGCATTAAAATCCCTGACTTGAAGTTATACTACAAAGCTACTATGATAAAAATTGGCATGACACTGGCAAAAGAAATAGACTAGAGGATAATGGAACAGATTAGAAGATACAGATACAAGCACAAACACAGGTAGCCATCTTATCTTTGACAAAGGAGCCGAAATATTCACTGGCAGAAAGATAGCCTCTTTATCAAATTGTGCTGACAAAGCTGGTTCTCCACATGCTGTAAACTAAAACAAGGCCCAGGTCTATCACCATGCACTAAAATAAGACAAAATGGATTAAATATTCAAACATTCAAATTAAAGCACTAAGAGAAAAAGTAAGTGGAAATCTTCAAGGTAGAAGTATAGGCCAATATTTCAAGAACAAAAATCAAACTGCACCTGAAAACTTGAAAGAATGAAGAACTTGCACTTCCTATAATCAAGAAGTGTCTTCATGTCAAAAGAAATTAGCAACACATGTCTTCCTGGCTCCTTTGCTGGGTTGCACTGACAGAGCAACTGAGACTGGGCATGGTGGCATTCACCTGTAATCCCAGCACTTGCGGGGCTCAAACTAGAGGTTCACTGAGATTCTGATCTCTATAGTGAGATCTTTAGACCCTATACTAAATACATTTAAAAAGAGAGAGAGAAATGAAAATAAACACATAAATAAAGAAACTACCAACAGAGTGAAAGTACACCCCATAAAATTGGAAAGAATCTTAACCAATAATCACTCAGACAAAATTATTCTATCTAGAATATATAAAGAACTAAGGATAATTACAGGACCAAAATTTAAAGAACCAATCCAAAAATGGGCATCTGAAATGACACACACTTCTCAGTTGGAGAAATACAAGAGGCAAGTAAATACGTAAAAAAATGTTCCATATCACTGGACATTCAAGAAATGCAAATTAAAACAACACTGAGATATCATCTCATGCCAGAAAGTATATTATAAAGAAATCAAGTAACAACAAATGTTAGAGAGGCTGTGGAGAAAAAGCAACCCTTCTCCATTGTTGGTGGGAATGTAGACTGGTTCAACCATTATGGAAATCAGTGTGGAGATTACTTAAAAACTAGGACTGGAAATCCCATTCAAGCCATCTATTCCCCTACTGAGATTTTTCCCAGGGGACTGGTAATGTCATACCATAGTGATGTATGTGTACCTGAGTTTATTTTTTTATTTTTTTATTTATTTATTTATTTATTTATTTATTTATTTATTTATTTATTTTTGTCTTTTTGAGACAGGGTTTCACTATGCAGTTCAGGCTGGCCTTAAGCTCACTTTGTAGCTCAGGCTGGTCTTGAACTCGCAATAATCCTCCTGCCTCCCAAGTGCTGGGATTACAGGCATGCGCCACCACGCCCAGCTGTACCTGAGTTTATAGCAGCAAAATTTATGATAGCCAACTCTTGGAAACAACCAAGATGCCTGTCACTTGAGGAATGGAATGAAAAGATGTGGTATTTTTATACAATGGAGTATTACTCAGTTATAAAGAATGATCAACTTGAAGCCTTCACATATAAGTGGATGCTACTTTATGCTGTATTCATAAGTGAAATAAACCAGACCCACATGTGAGAAGAAATAAAACCTTAAAAGTATGAAACCTACAATTACACGGAAATATACAGAACTTAAGAATTAAACAATGAAAAGGAGAGAAAGGAAAAAAAGATAGGAATAATGGTAAGGCCAAAAACATGCAAGCATATGTACAAGATGGTCAAGGTGACTGTACTAAGAATTTCCATCAACTTTATAAAAATAGCAGTTAATGTGTGGAGTTCTTACCTTGACTTACTCTGTATGTGCATAACTGTGTTGTATGCAACTACATTGAGGACAGAAATGTATAATAAAAAATCTATTCTTGAAATAGCTGTCATGTTGGTCTTCTAAATTTGTACCATTTCTAATTTCATATTAATTATTACTATAGACTCTTGACAGTAAAATTTTTAGAAAAAGGTAATAGAAGAATAGATATAAGAACAAAATTTAGCATTTATTGAAAGCATGTGGTACTTTACAATCATATGTGCAATCTTGCGTAAATACTTCTGGTAATTTGAGCAACAGTTTTGATGATAAAAATAGATAATATATCATTCATTGGTAATCAGCTATTCTTGTTTTGGAAATCTGTAATATATTGCTGCGTGTTACCCTGATTCTGTATAATTTGTTTTTCTTTTTACTCTTGAAAGTAAAATAAAATTTTACTAAAAAATAAACACAAATATTTTATTAATCTTTGCTATCTGTTTCTAATGGAATAAAAATAATAAATTATGGTTATTTCTTTAAAAATGTATATGTACAAGGGTCTGTCAGTTGCACATTTTTACAATATTTCTATTGATAAATTATTATTTTGTGTTTTATTATATTATATAATGAGTAATTAAAAGAAAATTCACAAAAATAATATATTTAGATTTTAATATTTATTGAGTATTTACAAAAAGCATCAGAATTTCTAACATCAAGTGGTTTGGTATACAGTCTGAAATTAAAAAAAATCCCTGCACAAGTTACAGTGAAAATACCAGTTTGTCTACAAGTACCTACTTCATTTATCACACCCAAGCTGTTAGCATACGTATTAGCATCATATTCCACACATACATTCACTTACACGGTCAAAATATGCATTTTGTTTTCCTAGAAATTTTTAGGACACATTTGACATCTCAATGATCTGGATGTTTTTCTCAGGGGGATCTTACTATATTATACAGTGTGTGGTTAATACGCACATAAAACATGAATAAAATGGGTCATTAAATACTTAAAATATATATTGTGTGTTTAGAATAGACATTAACGTTTTCTCATCAGTTGTGTACTTGATTAGAAATCCTAAAATAGGACACCAGAAATGAATTACTGTATCAATTACAATAAAATTCACATTAGAGTCCTACCACAGAAAAGCTTTCCTTCAACTCTCATACCCAAAGCAGTCTTCACACATGAGAACTGAATGTTTTATACATATGTATTGTTTACACTTAGAGCATATGCTTTGTTTCTCTGTATTCTCTCTCTCTCTCTCTCTCTCTCTCTCTCTCTCTCTCTCTCTCTCTCTCTCTCTCTTATATTTTATGGAAGGGTTTACAGTATGTTCAGGGTCTCACTACTAAATCGAACTCATAGTGATCCACCTGTTTACAACCTCCCAAGAGCTGGGATTACAGGTGGACATCACCATGCCCTGTCTCAGTTGCCATCTCAGAATTCCCCGGGGGCAAGGCCAGCATGGCAGGCCCAGGGATTGAACCCCTGGGCCCTGAACCTGCTTGCATGTTCTTTAATCCGCTGAGCTAGTTAGCCCTGCCTGTACTTTCTTACAGTTCACACTTTACATCTTTTTGGCTTTCCTGTTGGTATTATAGTTACTTTGGGTGCTGAATATGCCTGTTCAACTGTCAGTGTACCCATGTGCTGTAAACTTTTTGCATAGATTCTTGGGCAGAAAGACATTGTTTTGTGTTTTGCTTCTGCCATAAATGATCTATGAGCTTCAGTCCCAATCCTCTAGGAAATTTTTTCTAGTATTTTTGCATTACATCCTCTCTTTGTAAGCTACCCATTTATGACCCACATGTTTATCATAAAGTGAAACAACCATTGCTCAATGCTTTGTGTTTCAAGTGATATTATAGTTGCTTGAAGGACATAAGATTAAGCAGCACAAATGGGAGATTAGCAGTTCCCCATCAGGAGAGGAGACAGAATTGGGATTGAGCAGTGTTAGGTGGCAATTTCAGTAGGAGAAGGTCAGTCCACAACACAGCACTCCAGTGCATGCTCCAACACATAATGTGGGAGAATAGATATGTCACAGGGAGAAGAGCTCAGGAGACTACCCTAAGGCCATGAGAAGCCAGACATACATAGAACTTGGAGCAACTTACTGTCTCAGTCTGAGGGTAGCATAACAACCAGGACAGAGGCATAGAAGTAAACAGGGCAAGGAGAGGGTAGGTCATGAAAAGACATTTAGAAAGCCCTGCCGAAGACTCTAGCTGTATCCCCCACATCTGGAGGGTAGAATTAACCCCACATGCAGCTTTATGTCTAGTGCAGGCTGGGCAATGATGGCGACTAGGTTTGGGCTCTCCATGCACACCATAACAATTTTATTTTTATTATAGTGAATATTTGTTCTAGTTTTGTATATATGCTTTCAATTTGTGTTGCATTCTGTTATACAATTGTAGATCTTCCTTCTATGTTTAAAGTTACCAAATTAATAGTTATAATAGTTTATCAAATTTCAAGATGTACATGATGCTCTTGTCATTGTTATTTGGACTTCTTTATTTAGGATATCATAACTATTGCAAACAGTTTTTATCTCTTAGATAATTGAAGAAAGCAACTGATAAAAATGCCGTTGGAATTTACTGCCAGGCTGCAGCATCCTCTGTTTGGAGGAAAGCAAAAGAAGAGGCAGAAGGGGCAACGTGCTCAGAACCCTTCTGTCCCTCTCCTACGGAAGATTTTCTTTCCAATAACGTTTTATCCTCAACCTCCGTTTGTTCCTAAAATTCATTCTTTGGTTTTAGAGAACATGAACTCATCCAGGTCAGGTTGGAAGTTTTACTTCCCTGTATCATTTGGAGCTCATCCACCGAGATCATTGGACAGAGGTACGACTTTGCTTTTCTTTCATACATTCCGAATTGGGACTTGCTTAGGTAACAAATTTTTATGTTTCAATGTTTATATGTCTTTGAACGTTGCTCATAATTGTTCATGTTTTTCTTCACATAGTTTTGTTTCATAGTACTGCTAAAATTGCTTACAAGTGCTTATGATTTTTCTCATATAGTTTTGCTAAAATGTTGGTCAAAATGTTGGTAAATCTAAGTTAAAACAAAGAAATGTTATAAGCTCATGATATTTCTTTAATGGGACATTTTATATCTGTTGTGTACTTGTATATATTGCATTTGAACTAGATGCTAAATGTACTGGTGGTCCTTGCTTGAATTTAGACAATAGCACTAGAGGGAGTGACGTTAATAAGACTCCTAGTGGATTTCATGTAAATGGTAAAAATAGGACCTTTTAAATACAGCTCAAGCTTAGGAAATATACATGCCTGTATATAAAACATGGGATTCCTTTTGGCAGTTAAATGATATTAGGTCAGCAACCGTTCTTAAAGATTTGGAGGACAGGTTTCACTGGGATAGACTGGTTCTGATCCCCCTCTACATGCTAGAGGGAATGTCAGGCCTGCTTTGGTTCAGTTTCCTTCTTTTGACTTCCTCCTAATTTTAACACCTCTTTGTACTTTCCTTTTTAGAGGCATGTAAAGTCAGGAAAATTCTAACTGTCCTAGCTAAGTGAAGCCCTTAGAAAATGAGAGTTTGTTAATGCTGAAGACAGAAAAGTCATTTTGAAAAAGGACATATGCCATATTTCTGGGTTGGATGAGACAAAGTGTACTATGTGCATCCAGAAGAACACATATAAAGGCCATGTCCTGGCTTTGCAGTCTGGGAAGGTCTCCTTTGGGAGGCTAAACCTGAGACACAGTGGAGAGAACCGACTTCTGGGTGACACCAGAAGGAGCTATCTCCAAAAACAGCACACTTATGGGACCAAAACACATTTAGTGTGAGGGAGGATTCAATCTTTTTCCTACATCTAGTTTTCATTTAGGTACATAAGAGATAAGTTATAGACTTTAAAGCCTTTGCTATAAAATGCTAAGTGATCTTCTTCAGGCTTTTAACTATCCCTTATAGAACTTGGACAAAGAGTGGTTACTCTGCCAGCTAGTAAATGCTCTTAGAGCAGCTTTCACTCTTTAAAACACAGGACAGGATACCACAGGTGTTCTTTGGTAAATCCCCATTGAAACCTAGGGCTGATGGAATGTTGACCAGAGAAACTGCTGGATTCCTTTCTGGAGACATCCCTGGTTGTGTTGGCTAAAAGAAACCAAGAATGCCTGATGGGAGAAGGCGCCAAACCCTTGGTGGAAATTGGCTCCAAATCACTGAAAGATCTCCACTTATCTATTGTACTTTTTCTCTCTTTTGGCTAGTAAACTAAGAATTTTACCTAGAATAAGTTAATGAGTCACTGTTTCAGAAATTACACTGAGACAGCTTACAATAGTGGTTATCAGGGGAAAGTGCATTGTATCTGTGAATTCCGTGTTAACTAAAAATAAGGTTTTTGTCAGCTTAAATGTTTTTACTAACATGTAAAATGTGCTTACTAGATGATAAATATGTCATCTGTGAGCTTCAAGGTTAAATCTTGTTTAATTGCTAAAAATATTTACCTAGATGATCAGATAGAAATCAAGTGTCTGGAGAGAGGCCCGGTGCACAGGGACAAATCCCTCCAGTCAATTATTCTGTCAATCTCTAGGAGTAATTTTTAATAGCCTGAGAGTTTCTCAATTCTAACTGACCTTTTATTCCATGGTTATGCTTCCTTCTACAGATATTCTGGTCATCTCTTACAAATGGTCAGTAAGAGTAAGTGAAGGGTTTGTGAGACATTCAGGAAATAAGAATCAGCATCAGTTCGAGGGTGATTAGACTGGTGGGACCTTGTCTCCCTTCTCTCCAAGGGGAGCATCCACTGCTCTGGAGAGGGTTACTCAAGGGATTCCTTGGGGGAGGGAATCAATTAAAAATAAGAAAGGTGAGCACCCTAAAGTTTCTTATTGTTTTTTTTTTATTCCAGATATGAGGATCTCACGGTTAAAGTCTTAATCCTTTTGAGTGTGCTTCATTAAGCACCAGAAGATGTTTGATTCTTACATGCTAAAAATAAAGCCATTTAATCCAAATAAAATACAGAGAAAAGTATCAATTGTGATGCTATTTTGTAACTAGAAAGATGATATAAAAAGAAAAATGGTAAAAATGTCTTCAGATTTGGTTTGTATTAAAAAAGATATTGTTATTTAATAAAGTTTTGGGAGTTTAGATGTGAGCAACAGGAGAACCAGGCAGTTCAGGTGCCTGAGACATCACTATCTTAGAGCCTAAGGACAAGACAGCATTAAGCATAGCTTTGCCCACCAATACTGAAAGTAATGTTTCCCTTATTTACATTTCTTCATGGTGTGGACAGCTGTAATCCAGGCCTGTACAGGGCTACACCCATACTTAGCTAAATGTGTACAGGCTTTTCAAGGACAATACCCTTTAAAGGAAAAAAAAAGGACAATTTGCTCATATGCCTTAGATCACCCTGACAAGTACATTGATGCCTTTTAGAGGATTTATTCAGACTTATAAACTAGATTAAAGAGATGTAATAGTAATCTTAAACCAATCTTTGATGTTTATGGAAACACAGGCAGCGTTACCAGCTGCCATTGCATTTAGAGTTCCTATGTCTTGACCACCTTAGATCTGCCTGACTGAAGGGCCTTGGGCCTGCCTCCTCCCTCTGGACAGACAGTCTCTACCTGTCATCTTATCAGAGGAGCCCTGAGTAATCATGACTAAAGGAAGAAAAGCCCAACCAATTGCTGGACATTGACCCAGGTCTCTTTGTACTTCTCCAGCCCTGATCTTCCTTCCAGTCATTGTACCTCAATAGAAACAAATTTTAAAAGATGTGTTGCTTTAGTTATAACTGAGATACTATAATATATTCAGGTTGCTTACTAATAAAATTGATGCTGATTTTGTGAGCAGCGGGAATCAGACAGAAATATTTTACACAGTCAGGCAGGGTGAAGCCCTTGAAAGTGATAATACAGGATACAAGATATCTTGCAATTCTGGGAGGGATAGATGCTTCTGCTGTGGGCCAGACCTAAAGACCGAAGGTCAAACAAAGGCTGACCTCCCTAAAGATTGGCATCAGAGATTCACCATCACCCTAAGGGAGACTGAAGAATTGTTAATCTGACTACCACTAGATAGCTACCCCATAAAATCCTATTCTAGATTCATGCCCACTTGCTACGTGACTCACTTCCCTATTTGTTCCTGAACTGAACCAATTTTACCTGAGCAATGGTGCTTGTAATCCCATTGGTTGACCATCGATTTGTCCCACCTCTTGTCCACCTAAGCGAGTTCCTATGTCTTCACCACCTTAGATCCATCTCACCACATGGTTTTCCTCTATAAAAGTCCCTGGAAAAGACAACTTCGGGGGGAACTACTCACTCTCACCTTGCTCCTGTCCCTCTCTCAGCCAGGAGGTTTCTTTCTCTCAATAAATCTATGCTGCTCATAACCTCCGCTTGTTCCTAAAATTCATTCTTCAGTTTTAAAGAACACGAACTCATACAGGTCAGGTCCAGAGATCGTTTTCCCCTATGTCATTTGGAAGTTTACTATATCGTTTTGGAGGTCACTCACACAAGATCAGATTTTCTCCCTGTATCACTGAGAATGACATTTTACAAATGTAACATATTGTTGTTCATGCATAAGATTTAAAAGGTATTTCATTGGTTTAATCTGACTAAATGCTGTGTATTTCATGATAAATGCATAAGTTAATCTGGTTGATTTCTGATGCAACTCAAGTATTTCATGATGATAGTTATCACAGGTGTGATGTCTCTTAACTAAAGCTAGAGAATTATAACAAACTGTCAGGCTCCATAAAAAAAGACTAAGAGCTAGTAGTTTACTATTGCTAAGTCTCATGAGAGTTTATAAATGCACTTGTTAGCTCAAATGTTCATGCTTTGATGTGCTCCAATTTCTTGAAAAAATTGTTCTTTCCTAAAAGATACCAAAACCCAGGTAACCATGAAAGTAAAATCTATAACAAATATGCTAGATTAAGATTCCTTTAACTGGCATCCACCAGATTTTTGTCTATATGTTGTTCAGTGGACCTCAGTATCTGACAGAAGCTACAGAAGTAAAAAGTGTTTGCAAAAATAAATTTGTCTAAGTTGTTAAAAATTGCTCAAAAGATGTCTCAGTAAGAAGGATACAGAATAAAATTATAGATTGAAAATAAGAATGGTGATACTAGCAGCCTACAGAAATGAAGGCCTGTCCAAAAATGGAAAAAAATTATGCATCCCTAGATCCAGACAAAGAGGAGGGACTTTTCAAAAAAAGTGTCCAAAGATGCTAAAAGAAAAAAAAAAAAAAAGAAAGTGTTTATGATGGAGTCAGAAAGTTTCAGACTGAAGTGGTTGTATCTTCCCTCTCAGCCTGAGGAAACTCCATGTTAACTGCCAATATAAAGAAAAAGCCTGTAAAACTTTCAATACATGCCTATACAGATTTGTCGGTAGTTACACAGCCAGTGTCCCCATTTCCCAATTGGAGAATACTTGGTGTTTTTCCTATTTCTGGCAATTCATGTGCCTCAATTATAATAAAAAATGCCAGTTTGTTTAAAGCTATACAACATGGCCATAAAAGATAAAAAGGGTTTAAACCCTACATTTAAGAGATATCTAACTTGTCTTTTTCATAGTCATCCTGTTGACATTATTATTTGCCCCATACATACTTAATTGTTTCCTTGCCTTTGTCTTCTCCAAATTCAAGGCTATAATGAAAATGCCTGTCATCTATTGAAGGCCTTTAGCTAAAACCTCTGAAGAATATATCTGACTGCCAGTTCACAATTAACACCCCTTTCATGGTGAACGTTTCCTTTTGTATTTCTGCTTTTCACTTGTTACACTAGGGAGACTATATGATATTTACACATGTGTGTATGGTTTATTTCACTTATGAGTATATGTTCAAGTGGCATCCACTTCAGTATAAATGCTTCAAATTTATCATTCTTAATAGCTGAGTAATACTCCATTATATAGAAATACCTCAACTTTTTCAACCATTCCTCATGTGATGGACATCTTGGTTGTTTCCAAGATTTTGCTATCACACATTGCACTGCTGTAAACATAGGTATACATATATCCCTATGATACAATGTTTTCAGATCCGTGAAGAACCCAGAGCAGTCATCACCCAAATCCCTCATAGCAGGTCGGGTTACTTCTTCAGATGGTGAATGTTATAGGCAGAGAGTTAGATAGAAATAATTTTAGGCAGTCAGGCAGGGCCAGGCCCTGGGAAAAATAATACAGGAAACAGGATGTCTGCAACTTTGGGAGTGACAGAGGCTCCTCCTGTGAACCAGACTTAAAGGCCAAACAAGTGGTAAAAGAGTAGCACTTGGGATTGATATTCTAAATAGGTAGCAATCAACTGAAAAGACCCAAGTGAGTCACTACCACCCCCCAAGGGGAAGAGACCCTGTCTGTATTCATGTCCAGTTTACTATGTGACTGGCTACCCCATTTGGTCCTGGGCCTAATCAATTTCACCTGAGCGATGGTGCTTGTAATCCCATTGTTCAACCATAGTTTAGTCCCACCCCACATCCACTTAAGTGAGAACCCTAGTTCTCTACCTTAGCCCAGCATGGTTTTGCCCTATAAAATTACTCAGAAAGAGGCAGCTTGCTGGGCAACCCACTTGGCCCCCTTCTGTCCCTCTCCAACAGAAGCTTTTCTTTGCAATAAAGATTAATACTCAAAAAAAAAAAAAAAAAAAAAGCAGAGGTAGAAGAACTTATGCCGTAGTTACTTTTTCTTCATTGTTGGGAGAAAATGCCTGACATCCAAAGCTAAAGGAGGAAAGATTTATTTATCTTAAAGTTTGTGAAGGTTTCAGTCTATTATCAACTGGCTCCAAGGCAAGGTAGTATAAGGCAGAGACACAACAGTTCTTGGTGGTGGAAGACAGCAAATGCAGACAGGGAGGAGAGTAAAGAATTTTTCCTCCCTTACATTACAAGTGGGCTACCTTCACTCACATCATCTCTATGCCCTCTTCCTGTACATGATGAGAATGTCTACAAAGTAAAATCCCTGAGCCCCTGCTGAGTAACAGTTACATTTTTAAACTTTTCATGCTGACTGATGGGTCAATCGTTACAGCAACTTCAAGTAAAATGTTTCCCCAGGACATGTTCTCTACACCCTAGATGTATAACACCTAAGTAAGTTAAGATTGCAAACTTCTCTATAGAACTTCGATCTCTTTCCTCTGTGGCTCCATAATCTCCTTGTTCAGAAAATTTGGAGCTCAACTGAGTTTCATGATGTTGCAGTACAGGCTCTTCTATGTCCTGAGTCTTCGCAGACCTTGAAAGACTAGGGCCAAAATGTTGGCTCGCCTTGTGGCTGTTCTATTTTTCCAATTTTGTTCCGTGAACGTATGTTGTTAAGCATCCAGAAGAAAAGCTACATGGAGAGGAAACTTTCTCTCAGGCTCTCACAGCCTGGTCAAGCATTGGCTGTCACTCATCCACATGGATGACACAGACAAAGGATCTACAGAATAATGTACAGGACTACAAGAGAAACCCTGAGGGGACTTCACTGACCTCATAAGAAACATAAAGTACATGTGTTGGTACATAAGTCTTGCTCTATCTAGGTCTTAACCATCCAGCAGAAAAGTATAAAAATGGAGTATACACCACGGGGCCATAAAAATAAGTTGAGCTGTAAATGACTATGGTTGACAACTTCTTCAGATAACTCACTATTGTTGTGGAGTGCTGGACTGTGTTGGATTGTGTTGTTGAGTTCAAGCACCTAAGTTAGTTGAATGACAATGGAGTGCCCATCTTTGACAGGTGTAGACAAAGGAAGGGGTATAGAAAGGAAGAATCATGATGTGTGTGTATTGACAGTACAATTGGGATAGATAATGCTGTGCTTCTATATGGTTCTATGAGGGGCAAGATTTGCACTAATGGTGGTTGTACAGGATATTATGTCGGCTTCTAGTACTATGGACAACCACTAGGAAAATAACAAGGTAGAAAGCATTAGTTATTGAATCTTTGATATAATTCAGGTATAAAGAATAAGATATGCAAAGAGCTACACTCTCTTTACTGATAAGAGACATATGGTATAATAATGTCTGTAAGTATAATATCATGTATGCACCTTGTATGATACCAAAACATGAAAACAGTTTGCAATGTATTAGTTTGTCAAATCCATCTTATCAAGGTATCTTAAAACTGTCTCATTGATATTTGTACTTCAATAAAACAAAAATAAAAAAATATACTGGTACAGATGTAATAATAATAGCTGTCACTCAAGTTTGATTTAGTAATGAATACTATACACTGAGTGCTTACTGTATGACACAGGGATCTTTTGCAAATGATAAGCAGTACAAGGAACTGAGGGTGAAGAGAGAGGTCAGGAAAAGGGAAGTAAAATGATTTAAGACTTGTATACATACAAAATACAGTGAATGTAAACATTGCATGTCATAAACAGAAACTTAATAAAATAATGAATATGAGGAAAGGGGATCTACATGTGGGGAGAAAGGAGGGTACAAGGAATAAAACAATCATGATGTGTTATGTATATAGTCATACTAAAATGAAAATCAATTTCACATATTACACACACACACACACATATATATATAGATAGATCGATAGATCGATAGATAGATAGATAGATAGATAGATAGATAGATAGATAGATAGATAGA
>PVKA01046997.1:0-14568 GCA_004027165.1 Ctenomys sociabilis | reverse complement strand
GGGGGGGGGGGGGCTGGCATAACATGTGGTACCAGGGATGGAACTGTGGTTCCAGAGCTTGCCTCAGCAGGCGCTTTACTACAACGAGCTATCTCACTGGCCCCTGGATATCACTTTATAAGCTGTTCTGTCTTAAGAGGCAAAGATTTTATTACATAATAAAACTTTCAACAAAGTTATTACATGTATGTCGTGGTTTGGGGTTTTTGCAAGGTGAACAATACAGCACAGAACACATTTTAAGATAGTATTTTATAATGAATCACATACGATAAGTGCAGGAAGTCTATTCACACACTAAATACTAAGGAACCCAGCTGAGGGATCTGAACTGGAGCTAGGAAGCAACACTCAACAAGTTCTAGACCAGCCTGGGCTACAAAATTTAAGGCCAGGCTGAACTGCATAGTGACACCCAATCTTAAACAAACAAAAAAAAAAAAGGCTAAAATATACTACTAAGTCAGGCGTGGTGGCAGAGGCCTGTAATCCCAGCACTCAGGAAGCTGAGGCAGGAGGGTTGTGAGTTTGAGACCAGCCTGAGCTACAAAGTGAGCTTAAGGCCAGCCTGAACTGCATAGTAAGACCCTGTCTCAAAAAGAAAAAAAAAAAAAAAAAAAATACTATTAAGAATAATTGGGGCCAGGGAGATAGTGCAGTAGAATAAGCGCTTGCCTGGCAAGCTCAAGGGTCTGAGTTCAATCCCCAGTTTTGCCAAAAAAATAAATAAATAAAATAACAATAATAATAAACTGGGCATGGTGGCACACACCTGTAATCTCAATACCATGGAGGCTGAGATTGTTGGGAGTTTGAGACCAGCCTGGGCTACAAAGTGAGCTCAAGCCCAGCTTGAACTGTATAGCAAGACCCTGTCTCAAAAGGACAAATAAATGAATAAATATAAAAATTAAATACATAAAGTGGATCACTGACAGATTTAAAGGAAAAATAGCAATATACTGGTAGTGGAAAACTTTAATACACAATTTTCAGTAAAAGAATATTTAGGAAAAAAATCAATAAGGAAAGGTGGACTAACGAGTTACGAAGCAATGCACCTAGTAGGTATATCCAAACATTTCACTAATAGCAGACACACATAGAATGTTCTCTGAGATAAAGCATACCCAAAGTCATAGCTAATCTAACAAGACTGAATTATTATTATTATTATTATTTTTGTCTTTTTTGAGACAGGGTCTCACTATGCAGTTCAGGCTGGCCTTAAGCTCACTTTGTAGCTCAGGCTGGTCTCAAACTCACAACAATCCTCCTGCCTCAGCCTCCCAAGTGCTGGGATTACAGGCATGTGCCACCACGCCCAGCAAGACTGAGTTTTTTTTTTTTAAGATATTTTTTCACTGGGCGTGGTGGCACATCCCTGTAATTCCAGCACTTGGAAGGCTGAGGCAGGCGGAACAAGTTGGAGACCAGTTTGGTCAGTTCAGAGCAAGCCTGAGATGCATAGTGAAACTCTGGCTAAAAAGACAAAAAAAAAAAAAAAAAAAAAAGACAAAAAGTATTTTTTTAGTACATGATTGCCTTATGTTCACCTTGGAGGATGCCACCTGTACATAATAAATCTAACTTCATCACATTTTAGTTCTCTTTCCATTCCCTCTCCTCCCTTCTCTCTTCCATTATAAATATTTATTTATTTATTTTGCAGAACTGGGGATTGAACTCAGGCTCTTGCACTTGCCAGGGAAGTGCTTATTCCACTGAGCCATCTCCCCGGCCTATAAATATTTTTATGTAGAAAATATTTATTCATCTCATCAGTCATATAGCACTGAACAAATTCTCAGTTTTCATTTCAGGAGAGAGACAAGACAAAGAAATCATTCATATGTGTAACATCTAGTAATGGTGAGCACTCTAAACGAAAGGACAAGAAACCCATCCAATCAGTCTTGCCAGGATTCACCCAGGCTACCTTGTCAAGAAACTCCTGGAACCTAGCCCAGTGAACAGGTGTTTCTTCAAACAGTGACTACTAAAGGCAGCCCCTTCTACTGGTGGCCACACTTGGTAATTTATGAAAGTCTTGCATGAATGAAAGAGGAACTTGGGTTAAGGTTTGGGAGGACATGAGATGCAGGATGGCATATTTTGGACTCATGCTATGCTAAGCCTAAAGCCCACGGTATAACAAGTGTTCAGGAAATGTGGAGATTGTCTGACTCCATGGTGTATGCAGGGCACCTAGACGGCAGCCAACAGTCTCCTAGCAAGAAAGAAGTGCACGAGCAGGCACGTGTATGTGCACTCATGTGATCCCTTGGAGAGATAAAAATAAGGGTGCCCGCCGTGTGTCCCTGAGAGCAATGAGAACAGAGAACGTTTTTATTGAGCAACACAAATAAAATGTTGGCACTGAAAAATAAAAAATAAATAAATGAATGTGGAGAATTTTAGCCTGGCATGATGATGCACCCCTATAATCCTAGCACTTGAGAGGCTGAGGCAGGAAGATTGCTGAGAGTTTGAGGCCAGCTTGGGCTTGGGCTTCATAGTGAGTTCAAGGCTAGCATGGACTACACAGCAAGATCCTGTATATATATAAAAAAAAGATCCTGTATAAACCAAATTTTTTTTTTTTTTTTTTTTTTTGTCTTTTTTGAGACAGGGTCTCACTATGCAGTTCAGGCTGGCCTTAAGCTCACTTTGTAGCTCAGGCTGGTCTCGAACTCACAACAATCCTCCTGCCTCAGCCTCCCTAGTGCTGGGATTACAGGCATGCGCCACCACGCCCGGCTCAAACCAAAAATTTAAACATTAAAAAAAAAATAAATTAGGCTGGGGAGATAGCTCTGTGATCTAAGTGCCTGCCTGGCAAGCACCATGACCCAAGTTTGAACCACTGTACTGCATGCCATGCCAGCCCCAGAACTCCAGGCACACCATGCCACCCCAAAACCAGGTGTGGTGGCTTTTGCCTGTACTCCCAGCAGCTCTGGGGAGGCTGAGATAGGAGGATCACTACTAGTCTGAGGTTCATAGAGATACACTATACCAAATTGTATATATGTAATATATTTAGTACAGGGTCTGTGGGGTCTCACTGTGTAGATCAGACGCATAGTGATTCTCCTGTTTTCAGCCTTCCAAGTGCTGGGATTACAGGTGCACGCCACCACACCCATTCTCAATTGCCATCTCAGCTAGCCCTGGGAATGGGGCTGGCATTGCACACAGAGTAACAAACCCCAGCGGCTGCGCTCTGCCTAAGCAGGCGCTTTAGTCTGCTGAGCTATCTGGTCAGCCCTATTTTTTTTTTAAATTTTTAATAATTTTTTTTTTTAAAAGCAGGTGCTGTATATGCCTCTTATCCCAACACTTTGGGAGGCTGAACCAGGAAGAGCTATCATAAATTCTAGTCCCTTCCAGGCAATTTAGAAACTTAGTGAGACCGCGTCTCAAAATAAAAAAGAAAAAGAAAAATGTTCTGGGGTTGTAGCTCAGTGCTAAGGTCTGATTCAATCCCAGTGTCAAGAAAGCCGGGTGTGGTGGTGCATGCCTATAATCCTAGCACTCGGGAGGCTGAGGCAGGAGGATTGTTGTGAGTTCAAGACCAGCCTGAGCTACAAAGTGAGCTTAAAAGGCCAGCCTGAACTGCATAGTGAGACCCTGTCTCAAAAAGATTAAAAAAAAAAAAAAAAAAAAAGAAAGAAAGCAGAAAAAGAAAGGAAGGAAGAAAGGGGGGAAGAAAATAATTGATATGCAATGTGCACATAGTAACTCTCTACCATGTACTAATAAAAATAAAATTCTAAATTAAAAAATATTAAAAAATGAAGGAAAGAAGGCTGGTGAGATAGCTCAGTGACTAAGCACCTGCTCAGGCAAGCACAGGAACCACGGTTTGATCCCCAGTATCACATGCGGTGCTGGCCCTGCCCCGGGGGGCGCTGAGCCAACCAGCAAGACCAGGCGTGTTGGCGCATGGCTGTAATCCCAGTGCTGGGGAGGCTGAAACAGGAGGCTCACTATGAGTCCAGGCTGAGTGGTGAAACCCTGTACCACATACATTAAAAAAAAAAAAAAGGAGGAGGGAGGGCCTGGGGAGATAGCTGGAGAGATAGCTCCACTGCATAATTGCCTGCCTGGCAAGTGCGAGGTCCTATGTCAAAAAATAAAAAATAAATGAAGGAAGAAAAGAAAGAGAGATCAATAACCTGGTCATAAGGCCCACAACAGGCAGCCAGGCCCCTCAGATGGGCAGAGCGAGGGGAGAAGCAGACACTCCGGAGGGGAATCCAGACTGAGCAGGGCACCCTCCTCCACCCGAGTGTTGGCTTTCTCAACTGGCTTTACCACCTTCATCTCTCTGTTTCCCTTCCTGGCTCTCAAGGACCCCTTCTTTTGGGAGGTAGGCAGACATAAGATGTATTGATGAACTTGTTTTTTTTTTCTGTAGAGCCAGGGATTGAACTCAGGCCCTTGCACTTGCCAGGTAAGCACTTATTCAACTCCTTGGCCCCAGATGAACTTGTTATAAAGTGTGTGTGGAGGGATAGCACAATGGAAAACCTTGAGGAGTGCAAGGCCTGTCATTTGTCCAAGGGACCATGATTCAAGGTGCATCTCACTCTACAGCCACTGGAGATGAAGCACTCCTCAGCCACCATGTTTTCAAATTCATCTGCATTTAACTTGGCAAAGCCACATTCTTTGAAATGTGGATCTTTTGTTGGCCAGGGAACTTGAAATTGATCCTGCCTAGGGCTTTAAGCACATCCATTGCCCTTTCTTTCTTTCTTTCTTTCTTTCTTTCTTTCTTTCTTTCTTTCTTTCTTTCTTTCTTTCTTTCTTTCTGTCTTTTTGAGACAGGGTCTCACTATGCAGTTCAGGCTGGCCTTAAGCTCACTTTGTAGCTCAGGCTGGTCTCGAACTCACAACAATCCTCCTGCCTCAGCCTCCTGAGTGCTGCGATTACAGGCCTGCGCCACCACGCCGGGCTGGAGTCCTTTCTTTCAGATCATCTCCAACAGGATGATTTGAAGAAGCACCTAGGCGGTGGCTGAGCGTGTGGGCCCTTAGAGCCTCCCCACCAGCTCTGCATGCCTTGTGGGCAGGGCAAGTCAGAGGCACCAGATGGAGCCAGCTGGGACAGGATAAGCTGGAATTTCCCTGACCATAGGCTTCTCAATGAAATCTCTACCAGCAAGTGTGGCAGGATATTCAGGCACTTTCACATTATGGGGAAGATAGTATGTGAGGGTGTGTTTCTGGGAACATTATCAATACCCTTTTAGATGATGAAAATAGGAATACTACAGATTCTACCACAAGGCCTGCAATTCATGGTCTTCTCTTTCCAGGCTCTGTCTGCAGACTGACCCCACTCTGCCTTCTCAAATGCTGGCTCACAGGCACACCATCTCCCTGGAGTCTCCTATGGACACTGAGCGGCCTCCGTCCAGGACTCTGTGTGTCCAGTCATGGGGAGGGCAGGATATAAGATTTTTTTTTCAAGTCCTTGGAGGCTGTTGGGATTGCTGGGAGCTTGAAGCAGCTCCCTGCAGCTGCTGGGAACAGGAAGCCAAGAAATATTTGTGCTTCCCTGGCTTTCCTGGGACTTGTGTCCTTGGGCCAAAGCTAGTGGGCTGCCAGACGTGGTGGCACAGGCCTGTAATCCCAGCACTCGGGAGGCTGAGGCAGGAGAATTGTTGTGAGTTCGAGACCAGCCTGAGCTACAAAGTGAGCTTAAGGCCAGCTTGAACTGCATAGTGAGACCCTGTCTCAAAAAGACAAAAAAAAGAAAAGTTAGCGGGCTCCTCCCGCCCTGTTCTGTACCATTGTGAGCAGTTATCACATCGGGAGATGACTTTGGTATGGGGCAGAGCAAGACCTGGCAGGCTCTCCTGTTAGGTCTTCTGCTCTTCCAGTGCTTCCTTTCCTGGCTCGGCCCCCCACTCTAGATCATTTTGCTCAAAGGCAGGCAAGTTGCAACAGAGCCCTGGAGCCTTGCTGGGGCCTCCTCAGGCAGTGATCTTTGCCTCATTTATGTCATCTTGCTCTCCTTGGATGCACTTTGCCCCTGGGAATCACTGGTGCAGCAGGAAACACAGCTCCCCTACCAGAGCCTTGGCCACTGTGCCTCTCCCGCAGCCCATGTCCTCATACCCTGTGCTTCTGGGGGTGCTCCAGAAGCAGAACATGTGCTCCTTGGCTACCCACCCCTGACTTCCATTTTTTAACATGTCTGGGAATGGAGTGTTCAGAGAAGGGTTTTAGGATTATATTTGGTTTACTTCCCTACCTTTCCTTTAGTTCCTTAACATCCATTAAAAGGACTGAAGTTTAAACTCTAGAACGGAAGAAATCTCTAAGGACTGGGGAGATAGTTCAGTGGAATAAGTGCTTGTTTAGCAAGCATAAGGTCCTGAGTTTGATCCCTGGTACCACCCCCCCAAAAAAAATAAAAATAAAATAAATAAATAAAAATAAATAAATCACTGGCCCAGGCCACATTGTGTAGGGAGGGGTGGATGGGGGTGGAGGGGGGATACAGGGATCACTGAGATTTAACCCAGGAGCACTTAAAAATTAAGTGACAACAAGGGCTCGGAGTTGGATCCCTGGGTCTGCCATGCTGGCCTCGCCCCTGGGGCACGCTGAGATGGCAACTGAGACTGGGCATGGTGGCTAATCCCAGCTCTTGGGAGTCTGTAAGCAGGCAGATCACTACAAGTCCTATCTAGTAGTGAGACCGTGAACATCCTGTAGACCTTTCCCGAAAACAAAACAAAGAAAGAAAAAGAAAAATTGAGTGACATCAATAGCTTGGTTTTTTTTTTTTTTTTTTTTTTTTTGGTTTTTGTTGTTTGGGGACAGAGTCTTACTCTATAGTTTAAGCTAGCCTTACATTCATTATGTAGGACAGGCTGGTCTCAAACTGTGGCATTCTTCCTGCCTCCTGAGAAAATGCTGCGATTGCAGGTGTGCACCACCATCCCTGATTTTTTTTTCTTTTTTCTTTTTGAGAGAGGGTGTTGCTATGAAGTTCAGGTAGGCTCTAAGCTCACTTTGTATCACAGGCTGGGCTTGAATTCACAACAATCCTCCTGCCTCAGTCTCCCAAATGCTGGGATTAGTCTCTTCTTCCTCCTTATTTATTTACTTTTTTTGTTTGTTTGTTTGTTTGTTTCCAGTACTAGAGATTGAACCCAGAGCTAAGCCTATCTTTAGCTATACGCCTAGCTCTTTAAATTTTTATTTTTATTTAAGATAGGATCTTGCTAAGGCACTACATTGCTCAGGCTGATCTTGAAATTGCAGTCCTCTTCCTTTATTTTCTCAGAATGCTGGAATTACAGGCATGTGCACCACATTTTTTTTTTTTTTTTTTTTTTTTTTTTTTTTTTTTTTTTTTTTTTTTTTTTTTTTTTTTTTTTTTTTTTTTTTTTTTTTTTTTTTTTTTTTTTTTTTTTTTTTTTTTTTTTTTTTTTTTTTTTTTTTTTTTTTTTTTTGGTACTGGGGATTGAAATCAGGATCCTGAGCTTGCCAGGCAAGTGCTTATTCTGCTGAGCTATTTCCCTGGTTGTTTTTTTTGAGACGGGGTCTTACTATGTATCACAGGCCAGCTTCCAACTCACCGTGTAGTCCAGCCTGGTTTCAAACTCAAGTTCCTCCTGCTTCAACCTCCTGAGTGCTGAGATTACAGATCTGTGCTGCCACGGCTGGCTTACGTTTCCTTCCCTACTGAGGTTACCCTAAACCCTCTTTCTTCCTTCACTGGTCTCTGATTACTTCTACAACTCAACAGTGTCATAACCCCACCAAGGTGAGGCCAATGTAGTTATTGGAATGTACTCAAAGAGCAAGTGGGAGATTGATCTGGTTCTGTTTCTCTAGAAGTCAGACTGGGTTGAGGAGGAGGCCTCTTCTGTGACTCCAAGCCTCTGGCTTAGCCTGGAGGAGTGACTGGATCCTGAAGTCTTCTAACTGTCCTCACTCAGTAAGCATCACTGGAATTCCCATTCTGGCCAGGCCTGGCACAAGCTATGAAGCTTGGTCACTTTTGGCTGTGGGGCCCTAGAGAGTGACTTAATCTCAGGACCTCAGTTTCCTCCTTGTACCCTAGGGCCAACAGTAACAACTGCACCAGAGAGTTCTTAGAAAGTGTAGTAAGATTTCCTGTGTCTGAGGGCTAGACAGCACTGCACAATGACAGCTGTTGGACAATCTTTGCGCTCCAGTGAGGCAGGGAAAAGGGGCACTTGTGATGGGATGACTGAGGTATGGCAGCTGGGAGCCAACACAAGAAAACAGTGTTCTGTGGGCAAGCAATACTAACAGAAAAGTCTCAAAAAAAAAAAAAAAAAGAAAGAAAGAAAGAAAGAAAGAAAGAAAAGAAATGAAGACATCTCAAACATGACTGTGTCACCATATCTTTTTTTATTAAATCTTCTTGTAACCCAGACTGGCCTTGATCCTCCTGCCTTAGCCTCCCAAGTGCTGGGATTATTGGTACATACCATCACACAGCTTCTGGGTCATATGTCTTGCCTTATTTTTTTTTTTTTAGTGGCACGGGGGATTGAACTCTGACCCTTGCGCTCGTAAGGGAAGCACTTATTCTGCTGAGCCATCTACCCGGCCCCATCTTGCCCTATTTTTTTGCTTAAAATGAAATTAGAAAACCTTTCTTTCTTCCTTTTTTGGTGGAACCGGGGATTGAACTCAGGTCCTTGTGCTTGCCAGGGAAGCGCTTATTCCACTGAGCCATCTCCCCGGCTAGAAAGCCTTTCAGGTGGTATGAGTCAGTTTTGCCAGGTAACTTTTGACCTGAGGTAACTGAGTCTCCTTTGGGGGAGGGGCACAAAATAAGGCAGAGGGGAAACTCACAGATGTGCACTCTCTTGAAGCTTGCTTCTTTGTACCTATTACCTGTGCAGTCATTCTGCTCCTTATGTGTATGCCACCGCTGTCATCACAAAGGCACAGTGAGACCTGGCCATAGAACTGCTCTCTTTGGAGCAGTTTCCTTCCCTTTTTTTTTTTTTTTAAGTGATTTAGATAAAATTTATTTGTTTAAAAAGATGGTTATTTTTGCAATGCCACAGTTGTAGGACAAGGAAGAGAAAACATTTTTTGTCTTTTCTGTCTTTAAAAGCAAACCTCAACAAAGGTAGAAGATTTTGCTACTTTTTTTTGCAGAACCAGGGATTGAACTCAGGCTCTTGCGCTTGCCAGGGAAGCACTTACTTCCCTGATCTTGCTACTTTTGCACTGACATAAATACAGCTCAGGGGCCAGGGAGATGACTCTGGAATAAGCGCTTCCCTGGCAAGCGTAAGAGCCTGAGTTCAATCGCTGGTTCTGCAAAAAAAAAAAAAAAAAAAAAAAAAAAAAAAAAAAAAAAAAAAAAAGCAGCTCAGCAAACTTTCTTCAACTGCTAGATATGAAATAGTTTAGGTTTCACAGGGCCACCTGTGGTCTATAATGCTTTTTATTTATTTATTCCTGAAGTACTAGGGATTGAACACAGGACCCTTGCACTGAGCCACATCCCCAGTCCTCTACATTTTGAGACAGAGGCTCACTAAATCACTAAGCTGCCCAGGCTGGGCTCAAACCTGTGATCCTCCCACTTTCTTATATAGTCTTTATTTTATTTATTTATTTTTTTTGCAGAACTGAGGATTGAACTCAGGCCCATGTGCTTGCCAGGGAAGCGCTTATTCCCCTGAGCCATCTCCCCAGCCCAAGATATTTTCATTGGATCTGGGGAGACAGCTCAGTGGCCTGAGTTCAATCCCCAATTCCAAAAACAAGAAAACATCTTTTCATTGAGCTACAGCCCCAGCCCTAACTTAGGCAGCACAAGGAACTGTGCTTGGATTCTCAGCACCACATCCCATGCCAGTCCAGTATCACAGACTGGGTTCAACTGTGAAATCCTCCTGTCCTCAGCCTCCTAGAATCTTCAAGGATTTCAAGCTGCTAGATATGATGTCATTGTCGTTGTTGTTGTTGTTGTTCTTCTTCTTCTTTTTGGAGACAGGGTCTCCCTTGCTTTTTAGTGTAGGTTGGCAGCAATGAACTCACTTTGTAATATAGGCTGACCTCAAGCTTTGGTGATCCTCCTGCCTCAGTCTTCCAAGTGCTGGCATCAAAGGTATGTGCCACCACATCTAGCTTGCCAGGTAGGTTCTCAATTTACATAATGGAAAAACAATTCATCATGTGTCAGTGTAATAGGTAGATTTACTAGGCAGAGTTCTAAGTATGGGAAAATAGGAAAAAGACTCCAGTTTGAGCTCCTAGAGAGAGTCAAGCTCATGCAGAGGCTCGGATTGGCTGATTTACCAAAGCATAACCCCAGTTTTTATGGGTTAACTGAGGTGGGCCAAGACCCAGCGGATTCTTCCAGTTCTGGCTTTGTAGCTCTGAGGGCATCCTCATGGCTTTCAGCACAATTTCATTTCCATGAGATGACTGTCCTTGCTGTGGAAGGGGCTGCCTTACAGGGCAAGTGCTTCTCCTGCCTCTGCTCTTCCTGAAATCCAAGGTGGCCTCAGGTTTGGAGACTCCTAGGCATTGCTCCACTGTCAGAAGCTGGCAATTAGTATCCAGAGTGGCTGGGATTGCATGTGTGTGCCACCACACCCAGTGTCCCATTTCAGTATCACTGAGCATCTGCCAGGGAGATGGCTCAGTAGAATAAGCACTTCCCTGGCAAGCACAAGGGCCAGAGTTCAATCCCTGGTTCTGCAAAAAAAAAAAAAAAAAAAGGAAAAAAAACACCCTAGATACTAGCTCCTACCCCAGGAGTTACCAAGATAGGGGTACGAAATAGTCTGTTCTAGACATAAACCTTAGGTCTAAAGTGCCTGTGTGGGCATGCTTAGGCAGGCTCAGGGGACAGTGGTTCGATCTCCAGCATGACGTGCTGTGCCAGCCCTGCCCTCAGGGTGCGCTGAGCTGGCCAAAAAATAAATAAATAAACCTTAAATTACGTGTAATAATATAGTGCTCTAATTGGAATCCAGAGCAAAAACAGCCAAAAATGCTGAGGTAGGAGATGAACAAGCACAAAGCTAGTGAAGTGAGAAAAGGAAGTTTGTGGGGCACCCATGCTTATAATCCTAGCACTCAGGAGGCTGAGGCAGCGGGGCAGCCTGAAGTACTAGGGAGTTCAAGGCCTGCTAGAACTGCAAAATGAGACCTGTTTTAAAAGAGAGAGAGGGACAGACAGACAGACACACAAAGAGAGACAGAGACAGTGAGAGAGACAGAGACAGAGAGAGACAGAGACAGAGAGACAGACAGAGACAGAGAGACAGAGATGGGGGGACATGGATATTATGGGAAAACTGGGAGCAGTGCACATGTCTGTAACCTGAGTACTGAGGGAGGTTGAGGCAGGAAGACCAAAAGTTCAAATTCACCTGGGCAATTTAGGTACACTATCTTAAGATAAAAAGGACTGAGAATATAGCACAGTGGTAGAAAGCCTTTGGGTTCAATCCCAATTATTATATTTGCCCATATAATAATGCTAACAACAACAAAATACTGTGGACAGAAGCATCTTGGAAGGCTTGAGGGACAATGGCAGACAAGACAGCTGCATTTGTAGGAACATATTTGTAGGAACCTGAAGAGATTCCTGGTGGCTGAATATTTGGGGATATAAGTGGCTAGGGCTATGTGGAAAGACAGCCTAGGCAAAAGAAAGACTCTAGGGACTGTGGAGGGGAAAAGACAAGTCAGGCTGGTCAGGGGAAGGCAAACAACCTTTGTTCCCTGGGGGCTGGGAGTTGGGACAAACAGTGCGGGGGCAGGATCACAGGTAGATTTGTGTTTGGAAAGCTCTTTTGCGTTTGGCCACTGCTGCATGCAGTCTGGATTTGCAGGGTGCTGAAAGTCAAGTCCTCTGAGGACTTGACTCTGGCCATCACTGCTCTTCTATGAGAGAAGGTGTTCTGGAGACCAAGTCCCTGCACAGGCGGGAAACAGTGAAAGCTGGCACCTCATCCTCGTGCTGATGAAAGCCAGGAGCCTGGGAGCCCGGACAGCTGCAACTCACAGCTGCGGTGGCCTGTGGGTGCCAGGGTCTCTGGGCTGTGAAGCCAAGGACATCTGAAAGGTGGGGCTACAGGAGGTTAGCAGAGCCATTAAGGCAGGGAGGAGGAGATGCTGGCAGTATGGTTGGCAGTAGTGTCCCACTCTGCTCCAGCTGTCAGGGGAACAGCTGCACAGGAGAGGGAAGGAGTCTGGGCAGCAACAGGTGGAGAAATTCTCTGGCTGCAGAACCGTGGGAAAGAAGAACCAGAGGGGTGGAGGGTTTTGGGGGAGGGGAGGAGCCTGAGTGACTTGGAAGGAAACACAATAGAAGTGTAGAAGCTGAAGACCAGCTGAGCTCCACAGTGAAATAGATGCACCTGAAATTCCTCAGGCAAAAGGCCAGATTCAGGGTTTGCTCTCCTCCTCCTAGAATTTCTCCTGAAGACTGCCTTCTGAGGGCTACCCTGCCTCCTCCTGAAACCCTCAGGAGCAATCCCCCAATTTCCTCCTTTCATTGATGGCTCCCATCTTCCCAACCTCCTCTGCTCCCTATCTACACCTATGCTTAAGGTCTTTTAGGAAGGGAAATGAACAGAACTCAGGATTCCCAAGGGTCAGAGAGGGAAAGGGTCAGGAGGAAGACAGGGGCTTGTTTGCCCAAGGTTCCAGTTACTCTGAGGCACCATATAGGCCTCTGCCTGTGCTCCTGGACTTCAACCCTCCCAGCTGGGTCCTCCCAGCAATGTCCACTAGCTGTAAGAACAAACGGGTCTGGGGCCTTTGGGGGGGTTTTGTCCTTATGTTTTGTGAGCTGAAGGGCCTCACTAGCAGAGTCTGGTCTCAGTGGCTGTAAGTGTGGTAAGGAGGCCTGTCATTGCCAAACTTTCACCTCCATCTCGACACATTGCCATGACCCAGAACCAATCCCTAAGAGGCCTAGGCAGCAGTGAGTACAGGGAAGTTTTTGAGCTGAAGGATGGTAGGGGCCATCTGAGGCCAGAGTTCCTCCCTAGAACCCTCCCAGTGCCCAAGGCGCAGCTGTTGGACCTTTGCTCTGAGACCCAGAACATTTGTTTGAGGAGCAGCCTTCCCCACTCTCCAGTGTCCTCACCTTTGTGTTGTGCAGCTGTCCCATTGCCTCACATACTCTAGGGTACAGAGATGCAATGTTTTGTTTTTTCACTTTTTAAAAAAAAATTCCCTCTCTACCATGAATTGGTCTTTGTTTGACCCTGGGGACATGTTGACACTTCTGCAGAGAGCTGCCACCATGCTTATAGCTGGTCATGCCCAACCCCAGAGACCCAGAACCTGGCTTCAAGGTGGTGTCTCTCTCTTTCTTTTTCTTTTTTTTTTTTTTTTTTTTTTTTTTTTTTTTTTTTTTTTTTTTTTTTTTTTTTTTTTTGTTTTGTCTTTTTGAGACAGGGTCTCACTATGCAGTTCAGGCTGGCCTTAAGCTCGTTTTGTAGCTCAGGCTGGTCTCGAACTCACAACAATCCTCCTGTCTCAGCCTCCCAAGTGCTGGGATTACAGACCTGCGCCACCACGCCCGGCTTGTCTCTCTCTTTCTTACCTTAGAGGCATATCTTGAGCCTACATCCTCTTTCCCACTCCACATCCTATCACCTTTTGTCAAGTCCAGCCCAGTAAACATGATAGTCATAGATCCTCCTGAGGTAGAAGATAAGGGCTTGGCCAAACCCAACGAACCACTGGACAGAATCTGTCAAAGTCCTGGACACTCAGGGGACCTACACAAAACACAGGATCTGGGATCACTCCAGCACCTGAGCACTGTACATGGAGCAAAATGGAAAGTGCTATTTTCCATTCTTCATTCATATCTGACACAAAGCCAAGTGAGTCTTTTGATAAGACAGTTCAAATTTGGTGCCAGGCCAAGTAAGATTTTCATAAGACAACCATCCCAATGTCTTATTTATACAGAGGAAAAACCAACCCAGGAATTACAGCTACAAAGGATCCCTCCCTTTCTCTTGCGGCTGCTGTGAGTGTGTTCACTGGTTCCTCTCATTCTGCAGAGTGTACTTCTCCACCTTCAGTAAGTGTTCATACTCACTACCTTTTCTGTGTGTCTTGTCTAATCTTTGTTCAGGACACCAGGTACCTGGAAAGAATTTCCTGAACCCACCGTATAATAATACTTGTGTGTGTGTGTGTGTGTGTGTGTGTGTGTGTGTGTGTGTGTGTGTGTTTGGTACAAGGTCTTGCTGTGCGTCTCGGACTTGTGATCCTCCTGTTTTCAGCCTCCCCAACTCTGGGATTATAGGCATGTATCACCATGTCCAGTTTCCGTGGCCACTCTGTGTCTGAAGCAGGGCTGGTGTGGCATGTAGTGCTGCGCATTGAATCCTGGTCCCTGCATTTGCCTAAGCAGCCACTTAGTTCACTGAGCTACCTTGTCGATATTGATAACATTTTCCTAGGAATTATATTCATTCGTGGGTACTCCAAAAAAGACTTTGAGCTTGGGTAGGGACAGCTTCTGGAAGGGGGCTTTGAAAGCCATAACCAGACCTCGGGAGA
>PVKA01046996.1:0-14593 GCA_004027165.1 Ctenomys sociabilis | reverse complement strand
CTGTCTAAATTTGAATTTCACATAAATAATGGGGAGTTTTTTAGCCTAACACTGTCTACAATCTCACTTGGGACAAATACATACTAAAATCAGGCTTGCTGCTCATTGAAAATAGAAAGCATCTAAGTATAAGTGCAAATCTGTATTTTATCAGACAGCCCTTGCGATGCAGTAAAAAAAAAACAAAACACTGAGGAGGCCATCCGCGCTTGACAGCAGCACTCTCTCTTTCATGTCTACTGTAACAAAATACCTCACACTGGGTAATTTATGAGCCACAGAAAATCGTGGCTTGCTTTCTGGAGTCTGGCAAGTGCCAGATCAACAGAGCAATAGGTTCGACGTTCGTGAGGGCTCGTGCCTTCCAGATGGTGCCTGTTTTGTGCCCCTCACAGGTACAGAAGGGACAGGGCCACCAGCTCCCCAATCTGCCTACCTTCCGGAGGGCTCAGCCTCAAAGCACCAACTGAAGGGTGATGGCATTTATACATACAGGGGGGCACTAGCATTCAGACAACACTCTAAAGATACAGTAAGAAGGAAAACCAAGCTGGGTGTGCTGGTGCACCCCCGTAATCCCAGCACTCAGGAAGCTGAGGCAGGAGGATCATTGGGTGAGTTCAAGACCAGCCCAGGCTACAATGTGAGCTCAAGGCCAGCCTTCACTGCATAGCAAGACTGTCTCAAAAAACACAAATAACTTCCGTAATGATATCTGTTAATCTGAGTAATAGATTTGACGATAAAGGTAGGTAATATAACAACCATTATTAATACGCTTTTTTTTTTTTTTTTGGTGGAACCGGGGATTGAACTCAGGCCCTTGCGCTTGCCAGGCAAGCACTTACTCTACTGAGCCACCTTGCCGGCCCTTAATATGCTATTTTTGATTTCAAAATCTATAACATATGTATTGTATGTTACGCTGTATCTGTATTTTTTTTATTTTATTTTTATTTTTTGCTATACCAGAGATTGAACACAGGACCCTGCATTTGCCAGGCAAGTGCTTATTCTACTGAGCTATCTCCCTGGCATCAAAATAAAATAAAATTTAAAAAAATAAAAGGAAAACCAAGGTAAGCACCAGAGTGACTAGCGCTTTCATCTGTTAAAAGGAATACAGGGGTCGGGCATGGTGAGGCGCCCATGGGATCCCAGCTACTCAGGAGGTGCAGGCAGGCAGATCTCAAGTTCAAGGCCAGCCTGGACAACCCTGTTGGCAAAATAAATAAATAATACAGAAAGAATGTTAGGATAAGGAGGTGGAGACGCAGGCTGCCTCTGAGGAGAGGAGGAAGGTGGCGGCGGCGGGGACCGACCTGGGTGTGCAAGGACTTCTTGGACCGACCTGGGTGTGCAAGGACTTCTTGCCGGACCCGCTTTGCACATTTTGAATTTGCAGCCACGTGAGCATTTTATCCAAGAGAAAAATAAATAAATAAGTAACATGATCGAGCAGTTTTGAGCTGACCCCACTCCCGCACCCTTAACCTCCTGCATTCTAGAAATACTCCAGGGCTTGTCTTATCCTTATCAAAATTCCTGTGGGCCTTTGACTCCGACTCAGCCTGTCTGCAGCATTCTCAGGCCTGCAGGGGTGGGGTGAGTCACAGCCGCCAGCTGTTTGCTATCTGCAGGCCTTCCTGGGAGCTCTTCCCTTCCCCCCTTCACAGTGTGCCAAGCACTGTGCTGAGAGCACTAACCTCCTGGCAGGCCTGTAAGGGTGAAGGCACAAGGCCAACAGGAGAAGTTGCCATGTGTCTCGGTTTTTTTCCTGAGAGGTGGCATCTGGGATGGCTTCCCTGGGGAGATGGCATGAGGGCAGAGGAGGAACAGGGCTCCAGGCAGAAGACTCCACTATGAACAAAGGCCCAGAGTCAGGAAAGTCCATGAGCCTGGAAAGGCGCTCGAGAGAAGTCCAGTCCAGGGACTCGCAGAGTGGACCTGAGTCAGACAAGCCTGGAGCTGAAAGGAAAGCAATGACCAAAGGGGTGGCAATGCCAGGGTCCTCAGGCTGTGACCAGCAAGTCTGACTGGGCACGGTGACATGCAGAGCTTGGTGCTAAGGGCAAGCCAAAACAAGGAGGTGAAAATGCAGGGGCCTGAGCTCCAATAGCCTATAGTCACTCAGCGGAGAAAAGCAGCTCAATGTCTCAAAGGCCCCACAGCAGGACTCAGTCCATGGCCGCCCCCTGGGACCATGCCAGCCCCTAGCAGGGCTGCAATGGGGCTGAATGCAGCGAAAGGGCCTTTGCACATCCTACATCTCACCCAGGTTTTCTAGGCGAGGCTTTAGGCCCAGAAAGGGACAGAGAGAATTGTCCAGGCCACACAGCCCACGAGTGGCATCGGCAGTCCAGGGCCCAGGGCCCTGACTACCAGCCCCATCCTCCACACAGCCCTCGCAGCCTTCTGCAGAGCTGAAAGCTCAGCCACCATCAGGGAGCCCTTCCAGAAGGGGGGTTTTGCCCAGCACTCTGGCCTGGCTGTCCTTGGCAGGGTAAGACGGGCACTGTCCGAGGAAGGACAGTCTCCTCTGGACCTCTGTGATGTCTCACCTGGCCGACTGCCCTGGCAGGGCGTAGCGGTCAGCAACCCACCACGGATCACCTGGTAAAGGCCAGCGGGGGTTCTCCCCCTGCAGAACCTACAGGGATGGATGCAGCCAGTGTGCCGGAAGCAAGTGAAACTCGGGCATCCCCAGACAGAACACAGAGCAGCTCCTGTGCTATTTTCCAGGACATCATTTTCCTGGACTAGGGACAGAGACCTCCCCTTCCAAAACACACACATTTCCTCTAGACATTTCTGATGAGGCACTGAAATCCTACCATCAGCTCTCTTCCTTTCCATTTACCAGAAGCACTCCTCTAGCAAGAACAGGCCTGCAGGCTGTTCACACACTTACCCTGGAGAAGTCAGCAGACCCCCCAGGCCCCCAGAATCCCAGACTGCCAGCTCGCACACAGCCCTGCCCAGAGTGGCACAGGCCTCCGGGCCAGGAGGGAGAGGTCCCAGGCAGATCTGGGGCTGAACCCTGGGTGCAGCTGGGTGCGGTTCCTTCCCCTGCAGCACCTGGCCCTGGCCCTGTGTCCAGGTGGCATCCAGGAGGGCGGTGCCCAGGTGGAGGTATATGGGAAGTAGAAAGCACATCGGTTTTGCTGGGGTCCCAACCCAACCACTGCCAGCATTTGGCTAGGCACTCTCCTCATGAGCCTTGGCACCCTCTCCTTTTTTTCTTTTTAAACTAATGTATTTAGGGGCTGGGGAGATGGCTCAGTGGAATAAGCACTTCCCTGGCAAGCGCAAGGGCCTGAGTTCCGTCCCCAGTTCCGCAAAAAAAAAAAAAAAAAAAAAAATTAATGTATTTAATCTAGGGTCTCACTACATAGCTCTGACTCATAGTAATCCTCCTATCTGCAGCCTCTCCAGCACTGGGATTACAGGTGTGCACCAACACACTGGTCTTGGTGGCCAGTTCAGTGCACCCAGGGGTGGGGCCAGTAGGGCATGTGGTGTGGGGGACCATCCCCGTTCCTGTGCTTGCCTAAGCAGGCACTCAGTCTGCTGAGCTATCTCATCGGCCCTCAGCACCCTCTCCTGTGAAATGGGTTGATGGGGCTTCTAGGAGGACTCCAGCTAGGGGGACTCCACAAGCTGTTCTTACACCCCAGGGAGGTGAGAACACCCCTCCACCATGAGCTCCATCCAAATCAGATCCCTGCAGAGCTCCCACTACAGTTCGTGAGGGAAGAGATCTAGGGCTTGCATGTCGAGCAGGCTGTAATCCTGGAAGTGGGCAGCAACAGAACCAGGAAAAAGTATGCAATATAAGTGCTGTTCTGTAGCAACTTCCCTCCTGTACCCACCCCACAGAGGGGCCAGGCAGGAAGAGAAGAGAAGGAACACAGGCTTGGGAGCCAGGGGTCAGGGCTCTCCGGACACTCTCCAATTGCTGCGCCTATCAGCACTGAATCTCTCGCCAAGTAACAAGCATGCTGCCAAATGTGTCACATGTCACCTTACATAATGGACCCTGCAAGTCCGTGAATTCAGTTATCTATATGCCCACTTTATGGTTATGGGGCCCATGACTAACAGAATAATGGGCTCCAAGATGGCCTCATGCCACCCCAAGACTGCGACTAGAACCTTACAGGACCTTAGGCAGATAAGATTTTGTTAAGGGTCTAGAGTTGGAGAGATGATCCTGGGTCATCTAGGTGAACCTGCCTGGGTCACAAAGACCTTGGTAAGAGGGACAGAGAGCCAGAGATGTGACAATGAAATAGAGGCCACAGAGGGGGAGGGTGTCCTGCCAGGCTAGAAACACGGGCACCTCTAGGAGCCAGAAAAGACAGTGAGATTCTTTTTTTTTTTGTTGCGGAACTGGGGATCAAACTCAGGCCCTTGCGCTTGCCAGGGAAATGCTTATTCCACTGAGCCATCTCCCTGGCCCCAATAGTGAGACTTGTACCCGGAGCCCAGACAAAACAGCCCAGCTGGTACCTGGATTATAGCCCTCTACTCTTCATTTTGGACTTCAAATGTACAAGTATCTTCCTGTGTCATGACACTAAAGTTTTGATTCTGAGCTCGTTGCTGGGATGTGCTCCAGCTGGTTAAACTGTCTTACTTTATGACTTCTGTGAGCTGCGTGGGAAGGACCTTGGAGGACACTGAAGGCAGTGACCTCTGAGGATGTTGTTGTGACCTTCACCATGGAAGAGTGGGTTTTACTGGACTCGTCTCAAAAGAAGTTCTACAATCCCAGGACTCGGGAGGCTGAGGTAGAGGGTTGTTGTGAGTTTGAGACTAGCCTGAGCTACAAAGTGAGGCCAGCCTGAACTGCATAGTGAGACCCTGTCTCAAAAAGACGAAAAAAAAAAGAAGTTCTACAGAGATGTGACGTGGGAAACCTTTCATAATGTGTCTGCTATAGGAAGAAACCGGGATAACCAGCAAATTGCGGATGAGTGGCAACAACATTTGAGGAGAAATCCAAACTTGTGAAGAAGCAGTGGAATGTCATCCAAATAAATCATGGCATGAAGCTGGAGAAATGTTTTTTTGGACTCTAGATTCTGATGTGAACATGAAACTTCCTGGTTTGGGGCTGGGGAGATGGCTCAGTAGAATAGGCGCTTGCCTGGCAAACGCAAGGGTCTGAGTTCAATCCCTGGTTCCACAAAACAAAAAGAAAGAAAGAAACTTCCTGGTTTGAAGTCAGGTGAAAACCTTGTTTGGAGAAAGTCCCTGATTAGGGCTGAGGAGATGACTCAGTGGAATTAAGCACTTCCTTGGCAAGCACAAGGTCGTGAATTCAATCCCCGGTTCCACAAAAAAAAAAAAAAGTCCCTGATTGATCCATTGCTAGATGTACCTATCATAGGTCACCCTACTCTCTAATTATATCACTGCCAGGGACTGGAAGATAAGCTATCTTTTATTTGACAGAACTGAGGATTGAACTCAGGCCCTTGTGCTTGTCAGGCAAACGTTTAACCTACTGAGCCATTTCCCCTGGCCTCAAGCTATCTAATATACATGATTCCCAGTTCTTTCAGAGACATGCAAGTACAAACACTAGGGAGAGACCCTATAAATATAAACTGTGGGAAAGCTTACTTTGGTTTCAGTGTAGAAACCCCAGCTGGAGCTGGAGAAAAGCCTCTTAAATGTAAACAGGACTCAGACACCCTGGCTATGCCCACTGTGTTCCAATCGGTGAAAGAAATCACAGTAAAGTGCATCCCTTTGTACACACACAAAAAAAAGTACAAGTAATGGAAAATAATGACTTGCCTTCTCCTAAGCCGCAGAATTTGTAGCAAATGTTCAGTGGCCAGAGATTCACATAAACCTGAGTCTCAAAAAGGAGGAGACCCAAATGGCAATCTTTCTATCTGTAGAAACTGGGAGCCACCTCCTACCCAGGGGTCAGTTCCACAACAGACCAGCCTCTGAGGTCGAAGTTGCCAAAACCAACCAGAGCTTTCTCTTGGGGTGAACAGAGGGAAATTCAGCTGTTTTAAATGTCAGAATGGTTATGGGAAAGAGGAATGTTGTTGGCTAGGCATAGCAAAGAGTTTCCACATTTGGACCAACTCCAATTGATGAGAACTGACTGCCTGAAGTACTGTGGAAAAAAAAAAAAAAAAAAAAAAAAAGAGGCTGAGTCTAGGCTCGGAGAGAAAGGGTGCTGGGATGGACTGGGAATGCCTGTCCTGGCCTTGCCCTGGAAGAGGAGCTGTGACTACTGAAGTTGACCTCATGAGTTACCCCAGGCTGGCTGGGTCTGACTCTTCTTATTCCCAAGGTGTGGCACGTGTCTGGAAGGAGGAAAGAGGAAGGAAGGGAAGCAGAAAAAGAGAAAGCAGTTTCCAGGGACTCCCTGACTGTGGCAGATGGGTGGATCGCATGGGTGAGCTTCTGACTTATCCTCTCAGCATCTTCTGCCCCGCTTTTCTGATCAAAGCAACCTATTCCTTTGGGGGAGGTCTTGGGGTTGGGTAGGAGAAATGAAGATAATAGGAAGAATATACTACTTTAAAGTATAAGGGGGCTGGCAAGATAGCTTAGCGGTCTAAAGCGCCTCTCAGGAACCGCGGTTCGATGCCCAGCACCACATGCCATGCCAGCCCCTCCCCCCAGGGCGGGCTGAGCTGACAACCCCCCCACCGCGAAAAAAGAATCCGTGATGTGTAGCGAGACACTGTAATAAATAAATAAATTTAAAATAAAATAAAATAAAAATAAGCCGGGCGTGGTGGTGCATGCCTGTAATCCCAGCACTCGGGAGGCTGAGGCAGGAGGATTGTTGTGAGTTCGAGACCAGCCTGAGCTACAAAGTGAGCTTAAGGCCAGCCTGAACTGCATAGTGAGACCCTGTCTCAAACACACACACACACACACACACACACAAAGGAGAATAAAATAAAAATAAAGATTGACCTACTAAGAAAAATGTCAATTTTATAAAAAAAAAAAAAAAAGTATAAGGGCTGGGGGCCGGGGAGACAGCTCAGTGGAATGAGCACCTCCCTGGCAAGCGCAAGGGCCTGAGTTCAATCCCTGGTCCACAAAAAAGAAAAAAAAAAAATAATAACATAAGGGCTGGCGACATAGCTCAGCAATGTAAAGCACCTGCTTAGGCAAGCTAGGCAAGCGTAGGGATTGTGGTTCGATCTCGGCTCCACATGCTGCCCCAGCCCTGCCCCCAGGGTAGGCTGAGCCAGCCACCAAAAAAAAAAAAGAAGTATAAGATTAAAATTGTATTTTTTTTTATGAGACCCTGTGCCAAATAAATAAAATTGTATTTCTGAAGAAAAGCTGCAGCTTCGGGAAGCATAAGTTATTCCAGCTTATTACCTTTAGGAAAAACTCCTGAGGATCTTGTAAATTTGCGGTCCGCACCTGTCTGCTTCTGCTGGGCGCCGGCCCCTCCCACCGACCCCCACCCTCAGAAAGCATGATGAGTGGAGAGCACAACCCATGCGAATGGTTTACATCTGGGCACAGCCCACCAAGTGGGCAAATGAGGACACCCCAAGGACACCTGGATACACAGCCTAGATAACCTACCTTAGGGACGTGCTGCAGTCCCGTAAACATACCCTGCTCTAGGCCACTGGTGCCTCTCTCCCTCCGCAAGCCCTACTCTCTTTGAATGTGTACTTTAAAGCTTTTACCTAGTGAGTCTCTCTAAGCCTCATGGGAAAATTCTCTTTCTGGGATGGGAGTCAGAGAGCCTCCAAACTGCCCCTTGCGTGTGTGTACAGGTGAGCCAAGGGTCCCCATCTTTGCTTTGGGAACCTCTGTGGACCCTGCCTAGTGACAATCTTAGTCCATTCAAACTGCCAGACAACAGATATTTATTCTTCATAGCACCCATAAATGTCCCCACAACCCGAGTACAGCTACCGAGCGCCTGCTGCACACCGGCCACAGCACAGTTCGCCCTCCTACCGTCCCTCACTTGACTTTCTTTTCTTTTGTCTTTCTGAACTCTATGCACTTCAGCACAGCACCAGGACCTGCCTTTCCCTTGATTTTCTTTTCTTTTTTTTTTTGGTGGAACTGGGGATTGAACTCAGGTGTCTGCGCTTGCCAGGGAAGTGCTTATTCCACTGAGCCATTTCCCCAGCAGGAGATTATTATACATATATATATATGTATGGTATTTAGTACAGAGTCTCACTACACAGATTAGACTCATAGCGACCCTCTTGTTTTCAGCCTCTCAAGTGCTGGGATTACAGGCATGCACCAACACGCCCAGTCTCTATTGCCGTTTTTTTTTTTTTTTTTTTTTGTGGAACCAGGGATTGAACTCAGGCTCTTGCGCTTGCCAGGGAAGCGCTTATTCCACTGAGCCATCTCCCCAGTCCCTCTCTCCCTTGATTTTCAAAGCATGGCCCATGGTCTCTAGTACATGGATGAGAGCTCCTAGCTCAGTAAGGTGAACTAAGCAGCCCCCAAGGTCACAAGCTTGCCAGCAGCAGGAACCTGAACATAAGCACCAAGAGCCCAAATCCTAGCCAGGAACCCCATGTCCCTGTGTGAGGCTCCCCGATGGCAGGAACAAGACTTCGGTTCTGGTCCCCAAAAGCTGCAGGTCCAGACACATGGAGCAGGAAGTCAAGCTGAGCAGGGAGGGTGCCCCAAGGGTCAGGGGAGCCAAGCCACAGGGTGGGGGGCCGACACCTCTGCCGGGATTTCAGGCCATATCCAGTTCTCCAGAATAAAGGACTAGAAGCCACTTTCCTAATCCTGAGGCCCCAGGGGAAGCAGCATGTTCCTGGGAGAACACCGGTTCCCACAGGTTTTATCTTCCTCCTGTCAGTCTTGCAGATGGGAGGAACACCCACACTCAAAGAGAGACCAGGGCAGCATAGGGTCAGAGCTGAAGGGCTCCAGGATGTCACTGTCCCACATCTTTCTTCTACAGCCCACATAGCGCAGGGGCCCTGGCAGGGCCCGTAGAAAGTAAAGGGCAGAAACACAGTTGGATGCAGCCCTCTGAGGCACGTTCTTTTTTTTTTTTTTTTTTTTACACATTCTTGCTAATGGCATTTCTCTAAGCCTCCTTCCCCCTCTCCCTTTGCACAGACCCCCAACAGGGAATGACTGAAAGAAACAGAAGTGGGGGCCAGGGAGAAAGCTCAGTAGAATAAGTGCTTCCTTGGCAAGTGCAAGGGCCTGAGTTCAAGCCCTGAGTTCAAGCCCTGGTTCAGCCGAAAAAATAAGAAACTTTATTTATCCTGGATTTATAGCCAGGATGCCCGAGTCCTCGGTCGCCTCTGAGACTAGCCCCTGGGTCATCTGCCCCTGCATCAAAATACACTGACACATGTAACTGATATTTACAATTCAGCTCTTAAAAAAAAAAAAATTAGATTCAGCACATAACACATTTTATACTTTCTCCCCTCCCTCCATCACTTCCTTCCATTTGCAAAAGATCGAAGCATTTGTTTTCTATTATCTCTTATTTCACTTTTTTTGTTTTTTCGGGAACCAGGGATTGAACTCAGGCCCTTGTACTCTGCCAGAGAAGCGCTTATTCCATTGAGCCACCCCCCTTTGGCCACTTTATTTCACTTTTTAATTTATTCATATGTGGGATTACTCATATAAAAATCACATGATATTTAAGCTTGCGTATCTGATTATTTTACTAATATTAAAGTTTCAAAATGTAATTCTTACCACCTTGGATCACATAGGAATGAATGGGAGAGAAGAATCCTCCAGTTTCTCTGCACAAGGAGCTGGAAAGGCACAAACTTCAGGGATGCTTTTTCTTATTAGACTGCATGAGATGCCACTCCTGGATAATGGGGTTCTGTGAATTCCATTGATCTATTTTAAAGTAAAATTATGGGACAATGATTTGTGGATAAAAGCAGCACATGAGTGAATGGACGGTGGCTCCGAGGGGAAGTGTTCCTTTTCTCTTCTCAGGGCCTCGGTTTCACATCAGTGAAAGGAGTCTGGACTCCATTTCTTTTGGTTTTTTTTTGGCAGAACCAAGGATTGAACTCAGGCCCTTAACTCCATTTCTAACACCCCTTCTGGCTCTAATGTTTTGAGAGTTCAAGGCCACAAATTGGTGCCACCTCCCCTTCCTGAGTTTCCCAACTCTCTCCCAGAGCCTTAGAGAACTCAGAGGGAAAAAATAATGTGGACAGAGGCTGGAACAAGAGAGCATAGGAACTCTGGACCCCTGTCTCCACCCTCTGCTAAGCCAAGAAGCCAGGCCTATATACAGATGAGGTGGCCAGCACAGACAAGAGCAACCCCCAACATCGAAAAGATGAGTGGCCCCAGCAATGGGACAGAAGTCGAAAATCAGCTTAAGCTTTCTCTGAGCTGGGGCTGGATGGCAGGGAAGAAACAGGGCAAAGGAAGGGGCCTGAGATTGATCTCTTCCCCTTTGTTTGAACCTGTTCCCTGTGAGCATGCCTGTAGCTCTAGAGTCTTCTGGTGATGGAGATCAGGAGGCGAGCCAGACAGACGCAGACCTGACCCGCAGCTCTCCCTATATCCCTACATCACTAGATATGGGACTCAAGGATGCTTAAATCAATATTTTTCAAGTTGCGGTTCGTAACCCCCCACAGATCTTGAAGTTAATGCAGTACCTTAATTGATTATCTTAATATTTTTTCCCCCCTTTGGTGGAACCGGGGATTGAACTCATGCCCTTACGCTTGCCAGGGAAGTGCTTATTCCTCTGAGCCATCTTCCCAGCCCTTTAATTGATGACATAAATCAGAATGATACATGATGACAGTGAGAGACAGGAGCAGAGCGCCTCCTGGGTAGTGCACATTCCCTCCTGAAACTGGCTTGAAGTTTTATGTCTAGTGCCAGGTCCTGATGTAATATAGTTCTTGCTCCTGGTCCCAGTCACAAAGCCTTGAAAAGCCATCGCCTGACATCATGCTTCCAGGTCCTTTGTTTGCCAGCAGGAGTGGGAGCTGGCTGCAGTTCCTCCCACCTGGCCCTCAGCTCCTCGCCCCACACACCTGGCCACCTGCTCGGGTGCCGCACCCGGCAGCTACACACACGCGGCCCTTCAAACCCTTCCTTCGCTCATACTGTCACCCAACCTGCACCCAGGGGTGCCTGTGCAAGCGTAGCACTGCTCCAGTGGGCCCAGCCAGGATGGCCTTCTCATTGCCAGGGCTCAGCCCCTCCCAATCAATTGGCTCCTATCAAGGTGTGGCAGGTGGAGGCCAAGTTGGTTGCTCTGATTTGTGGAGGAAAGCAGCAAATGGAAGGTGGCTTGGAGGGCAAGTGCTTCCAGGCTGGGAGACACATGCAGAGGTTTGCTGTGCTAAGAGCTGACCAAGGCCACGCACCTACTGTGTGCCTGCACCTCACAGCTCCTGGTGACACAAGGCCACCAGCATCAAGACTTCTTCCTTTAAGGTTTTCAGGGTCAGATACGAGAGACAGGACCAGGGATATAGCTCAGGGGCACAAGTACCTGCCTGGCAAACACAAAACCCTGAGCTTGATTCTTGGTACAAAAAGAGAAGGAGGGAGAAGGAGAGGGAGGGAGACAGAGAGAGAGTGAGAGAGAGAGAGAAAGACACCCACTATGATGAGAATCCCAACATGGACATTCATTGGGGTGCCAAGGGAGTTAACAACCCAACACAGACATCCAGGAAGCCTACAGGAGTCACCAGGCAAAGGGCCAGGCAGGGTGGGATCAGATGGGGGTCTTCTAGGCCAAAGACTGAGATACACTTCACAGGCCACTTGTCTTACCCTTACACTCAGATATTTAACGCTCCCTAGACTAAACTCCAGGACAAGGCAGGAACCAGATGGTGCCTCCTAGGCTAACCCAACAGTTCTGGCACCTGCCTAACTATTAAACATTAACCAGTGGAATATTCGGGAACCTACAGGTGCTCAGACTGGCCTGGGTAGCAAGTATAAGGAAGAACCACAGCGGGCACTGGGAAGAGCCAGGCCTTCTCCAGCTGGCTCTGGGGAGTACAGGGGGCGGGGTTTGACAGGAATGAACCAGGTAGTCAGAGTCATGGCTCAGAGTATTCTTCATAGAGTATTCTGCTGCTCTGAATCTGCAGCGGGGCACTGGATCAGGCAGGCAGCAAGAATTACCCAGGCCAAGGCTAGAGTCACAGCATGCGCCACCGAGGCATAGCCAGGCTTCTGGCTGCCAGGGCTCCAGATGGGTCCTCCTGGTCCCCTTACCACCCAGCCACAGATGGCAGGGAGAAGATGCTCCTGGGCAGGTGCTCCTGGGAGGGCATGCCAGGCAGCCCCTGGCACTAGTGCATTCCTGAGTTCTGCCCTTATGCCCTTACACTTTTCTTTGCCTTTTTAATCAGCTCCTGTTTTAACACATTTATATACTTTAAAAGCAAACACTAGGGGCTGGGGAGATGGAGAGTAAGCACTTCCCTGGCAAGCGCAAGGGCCTGAGTTCAATCCCTGGTTTCGCCAAAAATAAATAAATAAAAGCAAACACTAGACAGAGCACAGGAGTGTAGATTCATGGTAGAGCACATGTGTAGCATCCGAGAGGTCCTGCACTCAATCCCCTGTGCTGTAAATAAATAAAGTGATTATTAAGAAGTGCATTATTTTCTATACCCTTGTGTGTATTTTCAAGCATTTCATACTAAAAATATTAAGTGAATATGTCACTACCATGTGTGGAGAGTAATTCTAAACTCTCTATGGAAGCTCTAGATCACCAAAAATAGCCTTCTTAAATTGCTTGTCTCCATTTCCAGCCCGAGTCTCACTTTGAGGCTTTTCCTTGGCTAAAAAAGGAGAAAGCAGAGACTGACACAGCCGTGCAACTTGTAATCCTAGCACTCTGGAAGGCTGAGATAAGAGTGTCACGAGTTCAAATCCAGCCTGTCTCAAAAAATTTTCTGTTGGTAAAGGGCTGGGAGTTTATCTTGATGCCAAAGCCGCAGGTTCAACGCCCACTACTCTGTGTGTGTGTGTGTAGTTTTGTGTGTGGAGTGGGGGCTTGCTTTGGCCCTATTCTCAGCTCTAACTATAATTTATTAAAACATGAAAAATATGTTTTGTTTTTTGGCGGAACCGGGGATTAAACTCAGGTCCTTGCGTGAAAAATATGTTTTAAAAAGCTGTAATAATGCCTTACACAGGCAAACAAGACCACGGGGTTAGGCCGCGCTTTGTCACAGGCGCAGGTATTTGGGATTCCCTCTGCCCCTTGAGGACACAGAGCTTCAGGGATCAACCACTTCATCAAAAACCAGTAAACAGCACCTGACCAAGCCCACATGAAATGTGCCAACTTGCGGTAACTCACTTAACACCCCACAATCCTGAGGACAGAGCGGTCCTGCTCATTTCACGGGTGAGGAAACTGAGGCACACCGCGCTAAGTAGGGCCTCAGCTCCCAAAGCCGGCAAGCAACCTACAGATATTCAAACCTGACTCAAGAAAGTAGCGCGAGCTTTCACTACACCCTTCTCGGGATTGTACAGATTCACTTTTTGAATCGCGAATTCAAAGCCGGAGACCAGTGGGTCGGCGGTCCGGAAAGAATGCCGATTTCCCTCCCTGCTAGCTCAGCAACCGTCCTTTCCCTGCTCAACAAGACCACCCCCCCATTCCGCGGGCCCGGGATTCAGCACCCGGGACCGGGCGGGGCGGGGCGCAGGTGAGCGACTAGGTGGGCGTGACCTAGCCGGCAGTGGGCGTGGCCCGGGGGCGGGCTTCTGCTCCCGGCAGGAAGCGGAGGCGCGGCCCTGGAAAGGTGCCCCGGGCGGGCGGACGCCGGTGACGCCAGCCCAGCCGCTGGGCGAGGGGCGCGCGGCGCTGGCCTTATATGGTCAGGCGCGGCGCCGAGGGGCGTCGGCCCGGCCGGCCCCGCCCGAGGCCCTGCCCCGCCTCGAGGGGGCCCTGCCCTGCTGGGCCCTACTGGGGCTCAGCTTTCGAAATCGGGGCTTGCCTCGGCGGGACCGGGCTGGCGATACCCTGTCTCTGTGGGCACGTTGATCCTGCACCCCACCGCCCGCAGGCCCACACTAGGAGTGTGAGGGCAACTTGAACGGACCTCTGCTCGGTACACTCAGCCACCGATCTGCAGGGGGAGCCTCCTGCTAACGCACTCGGCCTGTCTGTAACTGGCACCGAGGAAGCCTCTGGCCCCAGGCCGAGCCCAGGCCCTCGCTGAACGGTAGCCCCATGCACAAGCGTTTGGGTAACTGCGCCCTTCTTTCTGGGCGTTCACCGTTGCAGGAAAGCCACTGGGGCACCGCTGCACACCTTGCCTCCCATCTTTTCCTTCAAGTGCTCACGGTAGCCAGATCCAAAAAAATCCCAGTTCTCAGCTCTTCTGCTATTCCCGCTCAGTCCTCGAAGCCCTGCCCAGACTCCAGTTGCCCGGCCGGATCACTCGGTTCACAGGCGGCTGTGAACTTACTCTTCCCTGCTATATATACCACCTGTCCAAGAGTCCCAACACCTCCCAATCCCCCAGGAGCAAACCCTCTGAATTCCTTGCACAAACTCAGGCACGCTTCAAAAAGATCTTTCTTAGTGCCCTCTTTCTTTTTT
>PVKA01046995.1:0-14592 GCA_004027165.1 Ctenomys sociabilis | reverse complement strand
CTCGGGGTGAAGCTGCGGCACTCGGGGTGAGGCTGTGGCACTCGGGGCAGAGCTGTGGCACACGGGGCAGAGCTGTGGCACTCGGGGCAGAGCTGTGGCCCATGTCCCACAGCAACCACGCAGAGCCTGCTGTCGCTGCATGAGCTCAGCCACCTGAGCAGCCGAGCATCGGGTAATAGCTGTTTTTTCTAAACCAAAACCTCAGTATTCAGGATAACAATGGCCATGGCCCTTTGCTCTAAATCAATTGGTTTGGGTTGCAGCTTGGGCACTTCACTTCTAAAAGGTTTGCCACCACTGACCCAAATTGGCAAAGTAATGCCATTCCTGAGATTTTTATCCAAAGAAAATATGTAATTCAAAAGATTTTTAAAGTCAGACCTGTGATCCCAGCACTTGATTTAGGCAAGAATATGAAGTCTTATGTGAGTTCAAAGTCAGCCTGGACTATCTGTCCAGATCCTGTCTCAAACCCCCCACCCCCAGCTTTATAATAGAAGCTCTCTGCATGAAGTTAGTAACATTGTATTATTTATTTATTTATTTATTTTTGTGCTTTAGGGGTCTGCAGGGTGTTTTGGGGTCTCACTACTGGATAGGACTCCTAGAAATTCTCCTATTTACAACCTCCCAAGTACTGGATTATAGGCATGTGCCCCCATGCTCAGTATCAATTGCTTCAGCCCACCCTTGGGATTGAACCCCAGGCCAGGCCCCTGTGTCTGTTTGCAGGCACTTTAATCCACTGAACTATTTGGCCTGCCCCAACATTGTGATACTTACAATAACGAAACCTGACAACAATACACACAGTGAACAGCTAGGAATGATCTAAATAGACTTTGGTATGTTCCTTTGAAAGCAAGGTGACAGCCATTATCCTACTAACTATAAAGACTTTATGGCGATATAGGAAAGTATTCACCCTTAGATGTAAACTAAATGAAAAGGTAGAGCATTGTTATGGTTTGTGTCTAGTTGTCCTCAATCATGGGGCAGGGACTTTTAGGGTTTGAGATTAATTCATCATCCACTGGGATTATGGGTCTTAGTACTGCTGGGATTATGGGGGGTGTGAGTACTTCCCCCAGCCTGGGGCAGAGAGCCTGAATGCAATTTAAGAGACAGACCTCCCTTCGGTTGCCATTGTTCCTCTTCCTCCTCCTCCTCCTCCCTTGGCTCCTCTCACTCTTTGCCGCCACTGTGAACTGCTGCTCTGCCATGTGCCCCTCTGCCATGCGCCCCTCTGCCTTGGAGCCAGCCGAGTATGGACTGGAACCTCCAGTAACTGTGTGCTAAGTAAACCTTTCCTTCTTCACTTTGGGTGTCAGATATCTGTCCCAGCAATGAGAGAAGAGTAACTGGGACAAACATAAAATAATATAAGCACTGTAATTACAACAAATGAGGAAAAATAAATAATGAACAAATCTGGGTCCTTGATTCATATGATTTTCAATATCTTTCCTTACCAATATGACATTTAAGAATGATAAAGATAGCCAATGGAGGTGGGGCTGCAGGAGGAGGAGCATTGAGAGGCGCTGTGTAGGGGGGGCCTGGGGCGCTGTCCACACAGGGCCCACACCGCAGGGGAGGAGGCCTGAGCCTCAACCCTTCCTGCATAGACACTGGGCTTCACTGCCTTTGTGAGGACTTTGCACTGAATACATTTAACAACACTTTGAAAATGACTATCGTTTTTCTCACCTTTGGTCTTTGGAAAGGGATATATGTCTTTTCACAATGAAATGAGACTTTCTACCACTTTTATTTCATCTTTTTTTTTTCCCTTAGGGTCACACCATAGAGTTCAGGCTGGCCTTGAACTCACTATGTAGTCAAGGCTGGCTTTGAACTTGAGGCAACCCTCCTGCCTCAGCTTCCAGAATGCTGAGACTACATGCAACTGCCTCCATGTCCAGCTGTCAGTCTTACCTCAGGATCATCACTGAAGCTTTGGGAGATGTTATGACTTCTAGTCAGATGTCTCACAAAAGCCTCATGTGCTCGAAGGTGGTTTGGGAAGGTGGCTGGAGCATGGGGGTTTAGATTAGGCCACTGATGAGTTTAGAGCTAAGTGTTAAGTGGGAGGGGGAGCAGAGTCAGAAGTTGTTGTAGGAATGTGGCCCGAAGGAGCTCTCTCTTTCCCTCCTCCATTGTTTCTTCTCTCTGCACCATGTTGCCATGCCACGGACTGTTAGTCTCTGCCATGTCCCTCTTCCATGCCTTCCTGCCTTGGAGCCAACTGACTATGACACAGTGAACCACCAAATGACCTGGGGAAAAACTGATCTCCCAACCTACAGAGTACCTGCGACAAGTTTGTGTTCTCTAAAACTGAAGAATAAATTATACGAACAAGTGGAGGTTATGAGCAGAATACATTTATTGAGGGAAAGAAAGCTCCTGTGTGAGAGAAGGACAGGAGGGGATTCCTGAGTGGGTGGTCCTGGGAAGCTGTCTCTTCCAGGGACCTTTACAGAGAAAACCATGTGGTGAGGTGGGTCTGAGGTGGTGGTGAAGACATGGGAACTTGCTTAGGTGGGCGTGAGGTGGGACAAAACTATGGTCAGCCAATGAGATTACAAGCACCACCACTCAGGTAAAATTGATTACATCCAGGACCAAATGGGGAAGTGAGTCATGTAGCAAGCGGGCATGAATATAGGACAGGGTCTCTTTCTGTTGGGGGTTGGGCTAGTGACTCATTTGGGCTCAATCAATCCCTGATGTCATTCCCTAGGGAAGTAGGCAGCTGTGTTTCCTCATTTGTCTTGGTCTCAAGGTGTGGCCCATAGGGAGTGTCTGTCTCTTCCAAGTTGCAAAGCTGCCTTGCCTTCCATCTTGTCTGCTTGAGGGCCTGGCCCTGTCTGACTGCCTAGAATATTTCTATCTAACTCAGCTGCCTACAATAACTATGGACTGAAACCTCTACAAACCATGGGCCAGATGAACCTCTGCTGTTCGGAGTTTCTGTTTTGAGTTTCTGTCCCAGTGATGAAAGTGACTAAGGCAGAAAGAGTGTAGATGACTCTGAACCACATACTCAGGCTCACTGAATATCCTTTGTCATAAACAGAGCGAATCAAATCCATCTTTGTCTAGAATTAGTAGTTGTGGTGCCCTGGTATTGTACATTCACAGGAATAATGAAATTATTCAGAGCAGAAACTAAGACCAGCCTGCGGGGAGGTCACAGGAATGAAACTCTTCATTCAGACTTCACTGTCTGTGGGGACCAGGAGACCTGAAAGCTTTGACATGGGTGTGAGTTTTATCTTAAATGGCCAGTGGAGGAGATTCTTTCCGTCTGCACTAGGTACTGGAGTGGACTCTATCAGGGGGCCTGATGGCAGCATTGTCAGTCCTGGAAGGTCCCCAGGGATGTGGAACTTGGCATCTCTGCATGAAACTGCATCCTGGTGCTTCAAGGTGCATTTGTCTGTGATTCGCAGGACCCCCCCCCCCGCAGTTATAGGAGACATTAAGCTCACCTGTGTCTTCCAGTGCTGCTTTTAGTGCAGTTTATACTTTTACACAGTAAGACCTATTATTTCCCATGTGTGTTTGGGGTACATTAAACCAAGAAGATTCTATAAACATATTTACATGAACGTGGTTTCAGTTACCCTGTTTTATACTGATGCTTGGAAATCCAATGGATTTAACATTTTATTATTCATCTCTGGTAATGGCATGAGTGATAGTTTTAATCTTTTTTTGTGGTACCAGGGATAGAACTCAGGACCTTGTGCTTGCTTATTCTACTGAGCTATCTCCCTGGCCCATGAGTGATAGTTTTAAAGGGAAATAAAATTTAAAGATTGGGAGTAGCTGAAGTCTACTTCTGGTTAATTCAAGGCTGAAGCTGGTAGTTTGGAATAATCATTTTGAAACTTCTAACATGTAAAACCTTAAGCTTTTTAGACCATGCTGATCTAAAAAGTGACCTTACAGTGGCCAGAGTCTTATGGCACACAGATTTTGGTAACTTAATGCACACCTGTGATCCTGAATCTGACTTTATAGAACAAGCAACTCCACTGAGTTGCACACAGATGTTATTACCTTCAGGTGTTATGGGGACTATGCTTTTTTTTTTTTTTCATTTTATTTATTTATTTGCAGAACCAGGGATTGAACTCATGCCCTTGCTCTTGCCAGGGAAGTGCTTAGTCCACTGAGCCATCTCCCTGGCCCCTTTTCTTTAATTTTAATGAGAAGGGGAAAAAATAGTAATGAAACAGTTTCAAAACAGGTTAGTTAGTAGGACAGTTACCATAATTAATACATTGCATATTGTTGTCTTCATATTATTCAGAGGACAAGATACAAACATGATATTTTGTCTAAACAACATTAGCACAAACCTTTCTTCTCAATGAAATAATAAAAGGTAGCTATATATCTATCCTATCTTGTATATATATATATATATATATATATATATATATATATATATATATTTTTTTTTTTTTTTTCCCTCCACAATAAATCAGTCCTTTGTTTATATCACCCTTTTTTGTTTTGTTTTGTCATACATGGGAGTTCCCATCTCTGGGTAGTTAGAGAAGCTGTATTTAGAGAAGTCTTTAAAGGACCTTTTCATACTTGATGTCAAACCAAAGACTGTAGGTATTTAAATTCAGCAAAATAAACCAATATAATCCAATAGTCCATAATACTAGTGAGTTATCAGTACAGATGGCAATTGTCTGAAGTTTTGACTTGAGCCTTTTATAGCTCAGCATATCAATATGGCATTACTTTTTATACTTTGTGGTTATACTTTTCTTCTGGATGGTTAAGACCAAGTTAAAGTAAGACGTATATAACTAAAAATGTAACTTTCGCTATCTGACAAGGTCAGTCAAATTCTACTGGGACTATTTTTATCTTTAAAAAGGCTACTTGTGACATGTTGCATCATTTCTACAAACACTTATCTAAGAAAATAGGGCATTGAACTGTTTGATTCTGAAGCTGAAGTGTGGGTGCTGTGTATGTGAGTTATGGCTTCCTCAAGCTGTTTCCATAGCTCTTTGTTCAGAGTTAGTTTTGAGAATGTCCTTATCAGGATTCTAACACTGATGTCCGCACAAAGTTGTACAAACCTCTACAGTCTATGGGACACAACAGAATCATTAACTGGACTCAGAGAGAACTTATACACTGAGTCAAACACAACACCAGACTGGGTGCTGGAGTTTGTAGGTCCAGCAACAGAGAGCACCAAACTGTCCACATTGTATTTGCTGTGAACCGCCTGCACTACAAGCACGCAGACTTGAGAGTCAGAAGGAGAAGAACTTACCATTCTGCGTATAGTTGAAAATCTGTGAAGGAAGTGAGAACTAAATTGTTGGAGTTACCTGTGCATTACTGTGCTTTTGGAAGCATGGGGTGAGCTAAGCCAGACGCAGTCCACTGGCAACGGAGGGTGTGGCGCAGAAGACCTTTCCAACACAGCCCCTCCCTCCATGTCTCCCCTCCGAGGCGCGCGTTTCAGAGCATGACGTAGAGTCCTGAGGGTCGCTGGAAGGGCGTCAGCCACACAGTGGTGCAAAGGATGCATCGAGCGCACTTCGCACTCATGAAAAATACAAGTTTCAGTAAGAGATGCTGAAGATACGAATGGCCTCAAGTTTTATGGTTAATAAGGGTGAATTTATTATTCTCCATCAGATGTCAGTATTAAGTTTGTTTTTTAGACATTAAATCATTTCTATCAAATAAACAAATATTCATGCTAGAATTTTAAAGGAAAAATGTGTGTAAAACAACTATGGGATTTAAGTCCTTATCATTTTCTCTTCCCCAAACAAAGATATAAAATGAAAACAATAAAGGGGCGGGATTATCAATGGTTCTTAATTGAAGTAGACTTATATGTAAGGTGGAGGTGGGCCACTAAAAGCACCTGCATACACACGCACGCACCATCCATCCATCCATCCATCCATCCACCCATTCCTCCATATTCAAGTACAAGTTGACCCTCATGCACTGCGATGGCAGGCTCAAGTTCCAGCAGGCTGGAACTGCTCTGGAGATCGGAGGGGACCTGGTGCGTCAGGGCGTGTTGAGGCTGCCATGTAGCTGCAGGCTGTGTCCCCCAGGCAGGACTGCTCCACCAAGCGGAAGGCCTCCAGGAACTCGTTGATGTCAATGCGGCCATCTTTATTGAAGTCAATGCTCCGGGCCAGGTCACAGATGCAGTCATCGGTGCCGGTAACGCCCATGTGTGAGCTGAACAGCTTCCAAGCCTGCCTGAGCTCGTCCAGGGAGATGAACCCTGGCAGGGAAGAGTTTGCCTGCCTGAGCCTGCTTGCTCTCTGGTGCACTTCCCCTGACATCCCTACTGCGACACCTACTCCCTGCTGCTGAGTGCTTGGAGCCCCCAGGCCGCACAGCCACGTGGACCCTAAGAGGACCGTAGGGCACTGCACCCCATTAGATGTGGGGAATCACATTAGATGTGATTCCCCACCTGGAGGAGCTGTGTTCCATCCCCACCCCACCCAGGGACATCTTGCATCATCTGCAGACACTGTTTATTGTCATGAACAAGGTATGTCCTAGCACCAGTGGGTGTACAGCAGGGATATGTGCATCCCCAAGGCAGCGCTGACCAAGCCACCCCAGAGTTGATTATCCAATCCCGAACTTCAGCAGTGCCACCTTGGAGAAGCCTTACATTAAATCATCCCAAACACATGCTAGTTTATTCTGCTTATAGAAAGCCTTTAAATCAGTCATGGTGGCATCCAACCACAATGTCAGCTACTGAGAAGGCTGAAGCAGAAGGATTTGCTGGACCCCAGGAGCTTGAGGCCAGTCTTGGCAATATAATAAATTTCACTTTGGAAGAAAAGCCTTTGAATCCATATATCTGTGGTCAGTTTGTTCCTTTGTTTATTTATTTAAGTGCTAGGAAACAAGGCTAGGGACTTATGCATGCTAGGCAAGCAACACTGAGCTATGTCCCCAGCCAGGTCAACTGATTTTTTTTTCTTTTTATGAAAGTTCCAGCATCAATTAATGGGAAGAATGTAATTTCAATAATGATGTAACATGCAAAAGAATGAGATTGGAATATCCACCACATACGAGGTACAAAAATTAACAACATGGATGAAAAAAGTAAATGTAGGATAAAAACTATAAAACTCTTCAAACACTATTCTAAACACTTGTGACGCTGAGTTATGCATCAGTTTCTTAGATATGGTATCAAAAGTGAAAATAACAAGAAAAAATAAATTGAATTTTTCAAAATTAAGAACTGTTGTGCATTAAAGAGAAAATCCACAAAATCAGAAAATACTCGTAAAGTGTGCACATAGTACCCAGAAGATGCCCTTATGTCTACAACTCAGATACAAAGACAACTCGCGTAGAAAAGGAGCCGTAAATCTGCACGGCTGCTTCTCTAAAGAAGACCACAAAGGCCCGATGATCACATGAACAGTGTCATTTATAATCCGGGATGTGTGAATTAAAGCCATAAAGTGATACGTTACACCTAACAGGATGGCCATAATCTGGCTATAATCTTTTTTTTTGTTTGTTTTTGTTTTTGGTACTGGGCATAGAACTTAAGACCTTGCATTTGCCAGGCAGAGGCAGATGCTTGTGCTGTTGAGCTATATTTCCAGCCCAGGAGGTTCATAATTAAAAAAAGAAAAAAAATGTTTTTGGAAGACAGACATAGAAGACAGGAAGAGTGGATAGGAGACGGAAAACCAGAAATCTCATGCCCCTTGCTGAGGATGAGCGCAGGCGAAGCAGGCCAGCCCCCCGGAAGGTTGGAAGCACGTGCTGTGCAGCAGCGGCCGAGAGAACGGGAGGTGAGGCGAGCATGTGCAGCAGAGCTGGTCACAGCACCTATCAAGGGCCTACCAAACATCTATTATAAACTGATGTTATGCTGTCAATCACAAAACTGATTTCATTTATTTTGGATGAGCAAGATATGGCCTATCCAAACACGAGAAAGAAATAAGGAGTGCACAGTGGGGCAGCGTAGATGCAGTTACTGGCGCTGCACTGGGAAGGGCTGGGAATAACGGTGTCACCTTCACGAGGCAGGGCAGTCTACAGGGACAGGCAGTGGGTGGAGGGAGGGAGAAAAGCATCCTCAAATCAAACAGTGGCGATGTCTCTGCAGCCCAGTGAATCTGTAAGGAACCATTCAACTGCCTGTTTTGAATAGATGACTTGGGCTCAGTGGAATAAGCGCTTCCCTGGCAAGTGCAAGGGCCTGAGTTCATCCCCGGTTCCACCAAAAAAAGAAAAAAAAAAAAAAAAAGGTAAATTATATTGTATGTGAATCAGACCTTTAAAAAGAAAGGTTCAAGCCGGGCGTGGTGGTGCAGGCCTGTAATCCCAGCACTGGGGAGGCTGAGACAGGAGGATTGTTGTGAGTTCAAGACCAGCTTGAGCTACAAAGTGAGCTTAAGGCCAGCCTGAACTGCATAGTGAGACCTTGTCTCAAAAAGACAGAAAAAAAAAAAAAAGGTTCAGTTATTGCAAACCATCTTTGGACCACAGGGGTAACAGAAAAAGATATATATATATATATATATATATATATATATATATATATATATATATATATATATATATAACATTCTCTGAATCGATATTGCTTCCTAATTTAAGGCGTGTTTTCAACTTTGGGAATGAGATGGTAAGGCTTTCTGCTCCCACCCCTTCGTTACTTCAGTGCAAACTCTGGTGGAGCTGTAATGACAGCCCGTCTAACAACTCTGCCTCCAGAAACAAGCTCCCGCCCATCTGTCCCCATGCTCCCCTGCCCCGCGCCTTTCTGGGCAGGCTTCCTTTTGCTGTTGTTTTGGAGACAGGATCTCACTGTCTAGACCAGATTTCATCCCGAAACTTCTGGGCTCATGAGCTCCTCCTGCCTCAGCCTCTAGAGTAGCTGCATAGGCGCCTTAAATGGCTTACGTACTTCTGTAGGGTGTGCCACTGAAAACTGATACTCCTTTCTTTGTTCCCAGTAAGCCTGAGCAGAGAGGAGCAGATGCAACAAGGAAAAAGAGTAAAAGGTTTCAAGTAAAATATTTCCTTACCTGAATGATCACTGTCTATGATCCTAAAAATTGTCTCCAGGTTGGATCTGTTTCGGTACAGAGTTTCCAGCAAACTGGATTGTATGGTCTAGAAGAATGAAACTCGTTTTCCTTTTATGTTTAGTCTTATTCTAATTGATGGTTAGTACACAAGCCACTCTGGTACCCCAACACTCTTGAAAGGCCAGCCATTCTTTTACCATTTCTCTGCCCTCCTGACCCCTTCCAGCCTGCCAAGTAGTCCAGGGGTCCAGAAGGCACACAACCCAGGCTGCAACACTGGAAGCGGCTCTACAGACCAGCTCAGCTCCCATGGAGTTGGCCAGCCAGGAGGAAATGCATCAGGGACCATGGTGTGTGCAGTGAGCATGCCGGCCCACTGTCCTTGTCCCGGGTCACCACAGGCAACAGTGTAACCATTATTTCTTTAGGGTTTACATTGCACTGAGTGCAAGAGTAATTGCAGACAATGTAAGGGAGTAAGTACTTGGAGTACTTAGGTTTTATGGAAACACAGCACCACTTTGTTGTGAGGATCTGAGCAGCCATAGATTGTTGCTCAGAAAAGCCCCTACTCCAGCCTGGGGGATGCATGTGGGCTAAGACCCATTGGACTGCAGACTTTATGTGGATGAGTTACATAGGTGGGGAGCATAAAGCATTAGACTTGTTTTCAAAAGTACTCAATCCAAGGTTTCATGGAGATTCCCATTTACTGACTAAATACTTTATAAACAGGTGACACAGCACAGTGGTGTGGAATAAAACAGCCCTCATGTCACTGAGACTGGAGTGTGCTTGGCTGTGCTGTGGTGCTGGGCTCGGGTGTGACACGGCCCTACTGAGCGGCAGCCCAGCCCAGACGGGGGGGGGGGGGGGGGGGGGGCTCCTAGGTCTCAGAGTGACCTCAGTGCCTCCCTGCTCGAAATTACCGGAGGCGATGCAGAGAAACAGCACTATGCACAGGAAGCCACAAGCCCCCTTCTAGGTGCCCTCCTCAAAGAGTGAGAGACACCACATTGCAGGGATCCGTGCACACCCATGTCTACAGCAGCGGGCACAGCAGCTGGAGTCATGAGAGCAGCCATCAGCAGATGAGGGAAAAGAAAATGCGAGATTTATGCGCAAGGCAGCGCTGCTCTGCCACGAAGGATAAACTTGAGTCCTCTGTAGGAAAATGGATGCTCTTCGAGACCATAACGTTGGGTGAAATTCATCAGACACCCAAGCTGAAGAATCACGTGGCTTCTCTAACATAGAAATCCAAAGTGTAAGGAAATTAGAAGGCAAAATAAAAGATGGATAACAGGAAACCGGGAGACAGTTCTTTGGCACACTGGAAGGAGACCCAGAGACAGAGGGAGGTCAGAGGGAGGGGCGGAGGAAGTAAAACGATTTAGGGTGTGTTAGGGGCCTGCACCAGCTCCCCACCGGGAAAGTGATCGTCATGTACTGCGAACACAAAGAAAGATAAGGAAAGCCACAGAGAGCATCCTCGCAGTCCCCGGCCGCCTCCTGGCTCCACGGCAGGGTGTCACAAAGCACGCGGTGAGCGCTCACCTCACGGCTGGGCCAGTCCTTGGCCAAGTCCTCCAGCCAGGTGGAGTACTCCAGAGAGCCGCCCACGCTGCCGCTCACCAGCTGCGGCCTCAGCATCCGCCAGGGCAGCCCGAGGTGCAGCACGGCCTCCACGGCCACCGCCCAGTCATTCAAGCTGATTACACCTGCAGGGAGGCCCCACGTGTCTGCCCACCTCCCGTAGCTCTAGCCGCCCCCGTTTAACACACGTGTTATTTTGACAGGTGCTAGGAAGCACGGGCATGAAGCCGGGTATGTGGGGCATGTCCATAATCCCTGCTCTTGAGAAGCCGAGGCAGGAGAAGCGCTGTCAGTTCAAGGCCAGCTTGCTACAGAGCAAGACCCCATCCTCAGCGCACTAATGATGATGAAGGGCACTGTTGCAATTTTTGTTGGTCATGACAGAGCTGACTGGAAACCAGCTTGCAAAGAAAAACACGAGGTGGCCAGGCATTGTGAACGATAGACAACAAGTCAGTACACTTACTGTTTGCCAGATATTACATAAAAGCGTTTGTTGCCCATAGACACACTCTTTGATTTTTTTTTTTATACTCAACAGAACTAGAAGCCATGTAATACCCTTGTAAATAAGATCATAAAATATTGTCTATATGCTGTATAGCATTAGTTGCTTTTAAAACAATCCAAGTTCCTGAGAGTGTGTTATTCATTGGAACACTGGGAGGCTACATATGTACTGGAGAAGATCTCGCTATGAACCTGTAAATATCACTGCTACTTTTGATAGAGCTATGGTTGGTCAAAGTTCTTTAGATAGTCAATTAAATAGAGCAAAATAAAAGGTGTTTCTTTTTGTTTTCCTGGGGGGTGAGTCCCCCTAATAGAGCTGACTCTGCTTAGCTCTGCCCTTGTTGCCCTTTCTTTTCCACAACTAGTAGTAGAGCTGGAACCCAGGGACACTCCACCACTGAGCTACATTCCTAGTCTTTGTTTAATTTATTATTATTTTTTAAATTTTTGCGGAACTGAGGATTGAACTCAGGCCCTTGCACTTGCCAGGGAAGTGCTTATTCCACTGAGCCATCTCCCCGGCCCTCCTTTGTTTAACTAATTATTTTTTTTTTAATTTTTAATTTTTTTTCTTTGTTTAAAGACAAGGACCTATCTAGTTGCCCAGGCTGGCCTCCAATTTGAGATCCTCCTGCCTCAGCCTCCCAACTAGCCAGGTAATAGATGTGTATCACCACACCTGGCAAAAGACAAAGCATTAGTGCGTGAAATAGAATCTGGAACAGATCAGCTCCCACTCCACGGTGAAGGTGAGCGGCTGGTGTTCTGGTCGTCTGAGCTGCACTCCTGTGACTTCCTGCACCTGTGTGCTGCTTAGCTCTGCCCTTTCTTTTCCACAACTCCATTTCTTTTCCCCACATCGGTCTGTACTTGGCCGAGTTCATATTTTGCTAAAAGCTTAGAATGTCAAAATTTGGAAAGAAATACATGAAATCTCAAGTTGAATATGATAGATGAAGTAGTCAAAGGTTTGCATTATTTAACAAGTGTTTTGTTCACTAGCTGCTGAGTGTAAGAGCTGTCCTGGCTCGGGCCCTCCCACGGAGCTCCTTCCCTCCTCTCTTACCAGTTTTTCCTGAGTCGTGCTTCTTGAATTCCCGGAGGAGGTCTGAGGAATGGGCAAACAGCTTTTCTCGCAGTGCTCTCAGCGCAGACTGCTCCACTCTGCTGAGCCTGGGCCAGGGGAGGAGAGGAGGCAGCAGTGGGTGGTTAGAAGCAGCAGTCATGGGTCTTCCAATGTTTATATTTTTAAAGTTTTAAATTTTAATTTTTATTCTATTGGTACAGGGTCTCACTAAGCAGTTTGGACTCGTAGTGATCTGTCTTCCTGCCTCAGCCTTCCTAGCGCTGGGATTACAGGTGTGTGCTGCCACGCCCCGTTTCAGGACTGTAGGCCTTGGGTTCTGAGGCTACCATGGCAGGCAGTACTGCAGATCAAACTCGGGTCCTTGCACTTGCCAGGCAGGCACTCAGACCACTGAGCTATCCCCCCAGCCCCTCACAGCATTTCTGATTTACCATCCTGGCCCTCTGAAAACTCAGTTTTGATCCGTTGGTTTCTTTATTTGTTTGGCTTTGGTGGTAGTGGGGCTTGAATCCAGGCCTTCACACTGCACTCCACACCCTGCCCTTCTGCTTTTATTTCTGGTTTTAGGACAGGGTCTTCCCAAGTCACTAAGCTGCTCAGACTGGCTGGAACTTGTGAGCCCCGGCCACAAGCACAGTGTCTGAGAGCTCAGCTCCGCCTCTTACCACTCCCTGGTGTGCACACACAGCACTGGGACCTGAGCAGCTGAGCTGTGCGCACAGTGGCCAGGGTATGTGCGCAGGGTGAGGCTCCCTCCGCTGGCCCTGCTGCGCTGATCCCAGCTGCTGTCTGGCCAACTGCCTGCTCCCTTGTCATCCTTCCCAGGATAGGACAGTGATGGGAGAAGCTCTGGAGAATGATCATGCCTTTGGGAAGGCTTTCTAAGCAACCTATGCTTCGATGACTGTATCCGTTAAAGAGGGAGGTTGCGAATGGTATTGATTGAGTGGGAATGCTATACAGTGAAAATGATCCAGCGGGGGGCAGAAGGCCTGGCCTGGCACACAGATCGCATGCAGCACGAGGAATTCCTCGTCAGAAGCTCACGCGCCCGTTACATCTTACTATGCTTCAAATACTTTGAAGGCAAGATTTATGAATAAAGAGTAATGAACTAACTATCCCACCCCGCTTTTTGTTGGACACGGTCTTGCTATGCAGTTCAGACTTATAGTGGTCCTGCAAGCACTGGGAGTGCAGGCGTGCGCCACCATGCCCAGCTGGGGGGCCTGCACAGCATGCAGTACTGGGGCTCAGGTGCTTCGACTGCTGAGCTATCTCTCCAGCCCAAGTTTTCCCATTCTTATGGGGGTCATTAAAATAATGCTGGGCACAGTGCTCGACCCAAAAGAAGTGCTAAATGAAAGTCCAAGGTTGAATGACTAAGAAGAGATAGATGTTAGGCAAAGTGCTTCAGCTGCTTGTATGAACAGGTCTGTGGGGCAGGAGGAGGCAGGGTCCTCAGAAGCCATCTGTGGATGAAGCTCTCTGTCCCCGCCATCCAGCCACACCTATTCTGGCATTGCGGGACTCTACATGGGCTCCCTGCTTAATTCCTCAACAACATGGTTGTTGACATCACCTGGATAGCCAGGCCCCAGAGGGCTGTGTGGCTCTTGTGAAAAGAGATCTGAGCAGGAAGTAATGGCCTCAGAAGGGGGCAGCCCCTCAGGAAAGCAGAGCTTACAGCCACTGGGACCCAACTACAGCCCCGTGTTTCCTGGACTCCACACCCCAGACAGTTAGTGCACGAGAGAAGAGACTTCTGGAGAACGAGGTGCTGCTATGCTTATCTAGTACAGTACTGAATCTTTCAAAGAGCTGCTCTTTATCTTATCACAGGATTCCCTACAGTAGTTGCCTCTGCGTGGACAACACTTGAGTTCCAACCTGGAGGGTCTGGCTCAGCAAGGCTGGGGGACAATCAGTTGCTGGCTTTTATAAATCTCTGCAGATGATTTTGCTACACAGCAGCTTTGACTTTTTTCTTGATGAGTTTATACACTTTTAGTAGCACTTTCTATATTCAGTCACTTAAGGTGATTCAAAATAATCCATGGGGTTACTTTGTGATTTAAAATAATCCACTGGAGGTGTGAGTGAGACTGCCTGGAACACTGGATTCTGAAGTGACACAGGGTGCAGGCCTGGCGTGTGAGCGAGACTGCCCTGGGTCGCAGGATCCTGAATCAATCCAGAGCGCAGGCCCAGCTTGGAACCCTTCAGCAGAACTCCCTGCAAAGAGGCTAGATGCAATAACCACCCAGCTGATTCAGGAGCACAATACCTCACCAG